>CM031951.1:6799368-6849368 GCA_018749465.1 Paracanthobrama guichenoti | reverse complement strand
GAGAGAGAGAGAGAGAGAGAGAGAGAGAGAGAGAGAGAGAGAGAGAGACAGAGAGAGAGAGAGAGAGAGAGAGAGAGAGAGAGAGAGAGAGAGAGAGAGAGAGAGAGAGAGAGAGAGAGAGAGAGAGAGAGAGAGAGAGAGAGAGAGAGAGAGAGAGAGAGAGAGAGAGACAGAGAGAGAGAGAGAGAGACAGAGAGAGAGAGAGAGAGAGAGAGAGAGAGAGAGAGAGAGAGAGAGAGAGAGAGAGAGAGAGAGAGAGAGAGAGAGAGAGAGAGAGAGAGAGAGAGAGAGAGAGAGAGAGAGAGAGAGAGAGAGAGAGAGAGAGAGAGAGAGAGAGAGAGAGAGAGAGACAGAGAGAGAGAGAGAGAGAGAGAGAGAGAGAGAGAGAGAGAGAGAGAGAGAGAGAGAGAGAGAGAGAGAGAGAGAGAGAGAGAGAGAGAGAGAGAGAGAGAGAGAGAGAGAGAGAGAGAGAGAGAGAGAGAGAGAGAGAGAGAGAGAGAGAGAGAGAGAGAGAGAGAGAGACAGAGAGAGAGACAGAGAGAGAGAGAGAGAGAGAGAGAGAGAGAGAGAGAGAGAGAGAGAGAGACAGAGAGAGAGAGAGAGACAGAGAGAGAGAGAGAGAGAGAGAGAGAGAGAGAGAGAGAGAGAGAGAGAGAGAGAGAGAGAGAGAGAGAGAGAGAGAGAGAGAGAGAGAGAGAGAGAGAGAGAGAGAGAGAGAGAGAGAGAGAGAGAGAGAGAGAGAGAGAGAGAGAGAGAGAGAGAGAGAGAGAGAGAGAGAGAGAGAGAGAGAGAGAGAGAGAGAGAGAGAGAGAGAGAGAGAGAGAGAGAGAGAGAGAGAGAGAGAGAGAGAGAGAGAGAGAGAGAGAGAGAGAGAGAGAGAGAGAGAGAGAGAGAGAGAGAGAGAGAGAGAGAGAGAGAGAGAGAGAGAGAGAGAGAGAGAGAGAGAGAGAGAGAGAGAGAGAGAGAGAGAGAGAGAGAGAGAGAGAGAGAGAGACAGAGAGAGAGAGAGAGAGAGAGAGAGAGAGAGAGAGAGAGAGAGAGAGAGAGAGAGAGAGAGAGAGAGAGAGAGAGAGAGAGAGAGAGAGAGAGAGAGAGAGAGAGAGAGAGAGAGAGAGAGAGAGAGAGAGAGAGAGAGAGAGACAGAGAGAGAGAGAGAGAGAGAGAGAGAGAGAGAGAGAGAGAGAGAGAGAGAGAGAGAGAGAGAGAGAGAGAGAGAGAGAGAGAGAGAGAGAGAGAGAGAGAGAGAGAGAGAGAGAGAGAGAGAGAGAGAGAGAGAGAGAGAGAGAGAGAGAGAGAGAGAGAGAGAGAGAGAGAGAGAGAGAGAGAGAGAGAGAGAGAGAGAGAGAGAGAGAGAGAGAGAGAGAGAGAGAGAGAGAGAGAGAGAGAGAGAGAGAGAGAGAGAGAGAGAGAGAGAGAGAGAGAGAGAGAGAGAGAGAGAGAGAGAGAGAGAGAGAGAGAGAGAGAGAGAGAGAGAGAGAGAGAGAGAGAGAGAGAGAGAGAGAGACAGAGAGAGAGAGAGAGAGAGAGAGAGAGAGAGAGAGAGAGAGAGAGAGAGAGAGAGAGAGAGAGAGAGAGAGAGAGAGAGAGAGAGAGAGAGAGAGAGAGAGAGAGAGAGAGAGAGAGAGAGAGAGAGAGAGAGAGAGAGAGAGAGAGAGAGAGAGAGAGAGAGAGAGAGAGAGAGAGAGAGAGAGAGAGAGAGAGAGAGAGAGAGAGAGAGAGACAGAGAGAGAGAGAGAGAGAGAGAGAGAGAGAGAGAGAGAGAGAGAGAGAGAGAGAGAGAGAGAGAGAGAGAGAGAGAGAGAGAGAGAGAGAGAGAGAGAGAGAGAGAGAGAGAGAGAGAGAGAGAGAGAGAGAGAGAGAGACAGAGAGAGAGAGAGAGAGAGAGAGAGAGAGAGAGAGAGAGAGAGAGAGAGAGAGAGAGAGAGAGAGACAGAGAGAGAGAGAGAGAGAGAGAGAGAGAGAGAGAGAGAGAGAGAGAGAGAGAGAGAGAGAGAGAGAGAGAGAGAGAGAGAGAGAGAGAGAGAGAGAGAGAGAGAGAGAGAGAGAGAGAGAGAGAGAGAGAGAGAGAGAGAGAGAGAGAGAGAGAGAGAGAGAGAGAGAGAGAGAGAGAGAGAGAGAGAGAGAGAGAGAGAGAGAGAGAGAGAGAGAGATGAGACAGAGAGAGAGAGAGAGAGAGAGAGAGAGAGAGAGAGAGAGAGAGACAGAGAGAGAGAGAGAGAGAGAGAGAGAGAGAGAGAGAGAGAGAGAGAGAGAGAGAGAGAGAGAGAGAGAGAGAGAGAGAGAGAGAGAGAGAGAGAGAGAGAGAGAGAGAGAGAGAGAGAGAGAGAGAGAGAGAGAGAGAGAGAGAGAGAGAGAGAGAGAGAGAGAGAGAGAGAGAGAGAGAGAGACAGAGAGAGAGAGAGAGAGAGAGACAGAGAGAGAGACAGAGAGAGAGAGAGAGAGAGAGAGAGAGAGAGAGAGAGAGAGAGAGAGAGAGAGAGAGAGAGAGAGAGAGAGAGAGAGAGAGAGAGAGAGAGAGAGAGAGAGAGAGAGAGAGAGAGAGAGAGAGAGAGAGAGAGAGAGAGAGAGAGAGAGAGAGAGAGAGAGAGAGAGAGAGAGAGAGAGAGAGAGAGAGAGAGAGAGAGAGAGAGAGAGACAGAGAGAGAGACAGAGAGAGAGATGAGAGAGAGAGAGACAGAGAGAGAGAGAGAGACAGAGAGAGAGACAGAGAGAGAGACAGAGAGAGAGACAGAGAGAGAGATCACAGAATAGAGTCATTTAATAGCACTGAAATCATGTTAACACTCAGATTGAGTCTTGCGGTCATACTATTGTATTTCATGTATAAGTATTTCAACATTTTTATGTCAAAATACATATTTTATGGTAATTAACATTAAAGGCCCCAGTATATTCACAGTGAAGTTGTTTTTTTTTCTTCGTTTAGGGGTTAGAGGAAAAGCTGTGCAGTGATGTACTGATATCCTGACGCCGTCTGCGCTGACGAGAGCCACTCCTGCATTAATGTGTCAGTGTGTTTCCTCTCAGCATAAACACACAACAAAAGTGACAGCATTTGAGAAAGCATCTGATCGTAACGACGTGGATATTTTTGCACTTTATGTAATAGATCGCTTTAAACCAAACCGCTTTACAGTATTAAACATGAAGAACAGCCAATCAGAGTCACAGCTTCAGTTTCTGCTGTAAAGTGGCTCTCAGTGTGTTCATGTCTACATCTGAACAGAAGAAATTAACCAGAGAAGATTCACACCTCAAAGAGGGTGGAGCCTCAGAGCCCTCCTATTACATCATCACCACGGACGTTTACCAGGCGTTTACCAGCCAGAAGTTTACTTTTGGGAAGCCGATTCAAACTCCTTGAAGCTAAATTCATTTGTCCTGATTTTGTTCAAAATGACGTCACACCAGTTCAGGGCCTTGAATCACAAATGCTGTCACCTGAACTTCACCAGCACAGAACCCATAATATAACCTTTATCATAAACTGAGATAAAATCAAGTGTTAATGGCACTTGAGGAGGCTTCACCTGTGGGTCGGTGGGGCGGTGGCTCTGTTCTGAGACGCTGCCGTTGGAGAAGGCGTCAGAGCGCGGCGGGACAGCGGGCGGCTGCTTTGGCATCACCACCGCCTGAGGAGAGCCCTGCACGTTCCTCCGGTGCCGCTCGTCCGCCTGAGATCACAGGGCCACACTTACACCACACACACTCATGGGTTTGACTGGTTCTCAGCGCAGACGTGAGGGGTTTGCTCACCAGAAGCATGGCCTGCTCGTGTAAGAGCTGCTGCTGCAGGATCTCCAGGTGCCGCTGCTCCTCCTCCAGCTGCCGCCGGATGTACTCCTGCATAAACAGACTTTCATTCTGTAGCCCAACTATACAATTTTACTGAAATAACTATATAACTAACTAAATTAAAAGAAGAGAAGCATTTTGATAAATATATGCACTACATTACATGTTCATTACATTTCCCTTAACCTGTTAGTGATGTTTTCATGCCTGATCTATTCAAACACGCAAGTTATTACAGCCAATCTCCTCAACAGATTTGATGAGACACAATGATAACATTAAAAGGTTTATATTAAAAAGGGATAGGATTAAGTACAATTGAGCTGTGTAAAACTTAAATAATTGGATTTGTTCATTTTAACCTTTAATATTATTATTAAAGTCCCAACTGACAGGATTTACAGCTGTAGTTCAGAGATGAATGAATCGATCACATCGAGAGCTTGTGAACCTAATCAATCAAACAGAGTCTACAAGGTTTCTCAGAAGTTTAACATGGCAGAAAATGTGGAACCAGAGGAGAAAAGGAGAAAGCCAACAGACACAACAGGTGCCTAAATAGATGACAGATAAGACATGTGTAACTTTGTCTTTGATTGCTCCTGTCTACCCTGTTTGCTGTTGCTGCTGTGCTCGCATGTGCTCTGCTCTGCTCTTTTGGGATTTTTATTTGATATAATTCTCTGTTGTTTAAACTGTTAATTATAACCTACTCATCTTCATATATTGTCTAACACTGCCTACCACATTAAATCTGACATCACTAGCTTTTAATCTAAATCACTATCGCACATTAGCTTTTCGCTAGCCTGTTAGCTTGCCATCTCTGTACCCAGGTTTCCTATTTTCTGAGTTCATCAAACAACTTTGGTGAGTTGGATTAATCAACAAATACGGTAAGCCATGTCTTCTTCTCCAGTCATTGTCACTTGCACCGCATGTTTCATGTTTAGTGTATCTGTCTCCGTTGGCGAGCAGGGCTTCACATGTGATAAATGTAAGGAGATAGTCAGGCTGACGGAGAAGATTTCAGAATTAGAGACACGCATCCAGACTTTATTTGAGAGTAGTGAGAATGTAACAGCTTTAGACACTGCTTTGGATGCGAGTAGCTTAGTGAACGTTGTACATTGTTCGGTTCCGGCTGTAGAGCCCGTGCGGCAGGGCACTTGGGTAACGGTGAGGCGGCATAGTCGCGGATCAAAAAACCACTCTTCCGTTCCGATTAGAACCTCAAACAGGTTCTCCCCACTCAGTGACGCACCCACTGAGAATCCTGTTGAAAGTGCCCTAGTTAATGGTGATTCTATTACACGGAACGTGAAAATAGAGACACCAGCCACCATAGTCACATGTTTACCGGGAGCCAGAGCGCCTGACATCAAAGCAAATTTAAAAGTGCTAGCTAAAGCTAATCGTAAATTCTCTAAGATTATTATTCACGTCGGCACTAATGATGTTCGACTTCGCCAGTCGGAGATCACCAAAATTAACATTAAAGAGGTGTGTAAACTCGCAAGTACGATGGCAGATGCAGTTTTTTGTTCTGGTCCGCTCCCTGTTAAAAGGAGTGATGAGATACTTAGCAGACTATCATCACTCAATGTCTGGTTGTCTAAGTGGTGTCCGCAAAATAACATAGGGTTCATAGACAATTGGAAAAGCTTTTGGGGCAGACCTGACCTGTTTAAAGAGGGACGGCATCCATCCTTCTTGGAGTGGTGCTGCTCTTCTCTCTAGTAATTTGGCATATAGTCTTAAAGCTAAACCTTGACTAACTGGGGCCCAGGTCAGGAAGCAGACGGACTGGCTTACCCAACCGTCTGCTAGCTGTCTCCCGGTACATAAGTCAGATAAATCCCAACACATAGAGACTCTTTCACCTAGATATTATCACATAGAGACTGTGTCTGTTCCCCAAATTAGTAAATACAAAAAACCATCAAGACCATTCAACAGTAAAAACTTAATTGATGTCCAACAAATAAACAACAGATATAATACAGATGATCAAATGATAAAGCTCGGGTTGCTGAATATTCGATCCCTTTCCCCAAAAGCACTTATTGTTAATGATATGATTACAGATAATAATCTAGATGTGCTGTGTTTGACAGAAACCTGGCTAAAACCTGACGACTACATTACTTTAAATGAGTCCACCCCACAAGATTATTGTTATAAACACGAGCCGCGTCTGAAAGGTAAAGGGGGAGGGGTTGCTGTCATTTATAATAATATCTTCAGTATTACTCAGAAGTCTAGTTTCAAATATAATTCGTTTGAAGTTTTGGTGCTTTATGTAGCATTATGTAGTGTAATTGATAAATCCCGTTTGACATTTGTGCTGGCTACTGTATACAGGCCACCAGGGCACAATACAGACTTTATCAAAGAATTTGCTGACTTTCTATCAGAGTTAGTACTGGCTGCAGATAAAGTACTAATTGTTGGTGATTTTAATATCCATGTAGATAATGAAAAAGACACATTGGGATTAGCATTTAGAGACAGTCTAAACTCTATTGGAGTAAGGCAACATGTGTTCATGCGTTCATGACCTCAAGGCTAGATTACTGTAATGCTTTACTGGGTGGTTGCCCTGCTCGCTTAATAAACAAACTCCAGCTGGTCCAAAACGCAGCAGCTCGAGCTCTTACTAGAACCAGGAAGTATGACCACATTAGCCCGGTTCTGTCAGCACTGCACTGGCTCCCTATTAAACATTGCATTCATTTTAAAATCTTGCTTATTACTTACAAAGCACTAAATGGTTTAGCTCCCCAGTACTTGAGCGAGCTCTTAACGCATTATACTCCATCACGTCTATTGTGGTCTCAAAACTCTGGCCAGTTGATAATACCTAGAATATCAAAATCAACTACAGGCGGTCCATCCTTTTCCTATTTAGCGCCTAAACTCTGGAACAGTCTTCCTAGCATTGTTCGGGAAGCATCTCTTTACTATGACTTACACATAAAACATTATCAATCTCTATTATTCAAATCAGTAAATGATTGTTAGGCTGCATTAACTAGGCCAGCCGGAACCAGGAACACTTCCCATAACACCTGATGTACTCGTTACATCATCAGAAGAATGGCATCTACGCTAATGTTAGTCTCTCTGTTTATCCCGAGGTTTACTGCAGTCAGCCGGATCCGGGCCGTATCCAGATCAGATGGTGGACCAGCGCCTGGACATGACCAACGCATCCCTGAAGTGTCTGCAGAGAACATGTCAAATAAACTCCCCCCGTAAATGCTGCATCGACACGACATCCTCATTAAACCGTCTTCGGCGTGATGACTCCAATCTTTCGAATAATCTTATGAATATCTATTTGCCTAATATGAATTAAGACCTGCTATGTTGCCAGAATTATAATCATACACTGTTTGTTCGTCGGCCAGAGGAGAACTGGCACCCCGACTGAGCCTGGTTTCTCCCAAGGTTTTTTTCTCCATTCTGGCCCTGAAGGAGTTTTGGTTCCTTGCCACCGTTGCCTCTGGCTTTTGGCTTGCTCAGTTGGGGACTCCTAAATCTCATCTATATTACCAATCTGCCCGCATTGACACTATATGATACTTGAAATTAGCTGGATAACATCACCGTTTCACCAGAACGGCTGTACAAATTCTGTTGCATTATTTTCCTGTTAACAATGTGAAGCTGCTCTGAAACAATTGGACTTGTAAAAAGCGCTGTATAAATAAAGGTGACTTGATTTGAACTTTAATCAGTGTTTGGCTGAAAACTTTAAAGAGCTGATGATGACCAGCATAACCTCTGAAGGCTGATTTACACCTCTGTGCCTGTGTGTACGCCTGCGTGTACGCCTTTAACTCTAACAATGCGCCAATTCTACATCAGACCACAAGAGCTGTGATTGGTCTGACAGAAAAATAAAATCTGCAATAGCGGCACATTTCCTAGTACGCATTTCCGCTTGCGGATTATAAACAATCTGTTTTTTCAATATTTAACAGCTCAAGCTGCAGCAAAAGTCACTTTCTATTGGCCGCAATCACTGCTGCTTCTTTTGCTTGAATACTGTGTATTACACCACCAACACGGCATGGACACTGCCTCCCAGCGGTCTGCATGTGTAATTACACGTCCATTACACGTCCACCAACAGTGACGCAGAAGTACAAATGAAAAACGGTCTGTATAAATCAGCCTTAACATCTATCTGATCTTGACCTCCAAATGCGCCGCTGACACTGACAGATGTGCTGAAGAGCAGGGCCGATGTGAGCGACGACCACACATGTACCTGCTCGCGGTCGGCCCTCCTCTTCTCCTCCTCTGCCCGCCGGCGCTCCTCCTCTTCCTTGCGTCTCCTCTCCATCTCCTCCACGCGTCTCTTCTCCTCCTGCTCTCTCCTCCTCTGCTCTCGCTCCTGTTGTCTCCTCATCTCTCGCTCTCGTCTTTGTTGCTGCAGAACACAAGAGTTAAACTTACAATCATTATTTTCCTCATGTTTCAATTCAATCGTGGTGTTGTCTCAAGTTGCAGGACAGATTTTACATTGTGTGTCCTTCATAAAAGTATTGCCACTTTAAGTTTCAACATACAAGACAGAAGGGCCTAAATGATTATGTGTCTTTCAGCAAACTCCTCCAAAAACAACATGTTTGAAACACATTGTGACATGAGAACGTGAGGTATGCTACCGTCACTGTAACTGGATAAAGAAAGGGTTAATAGCGTTACCATAGCTTTGACCAGAATAAGACATCAAAGAAGAACTGAACCATTTTGCTTTCAAAATGGCAATTTTCACCAAACTGTGTGAGTGTTAGCAGGCTCATATCACTGAAGATTGTGTGCCATGTTGTGATACGAGCGTTCATGAGTTCAAAGTGATTTTTTTACACCTAAAGGGCCATACGGAGATCTTTAACTGACCAATCCGTTGCTATAGTACATGCAATGTGTATTATTGTAGGATCATATAGTTTTTGTGATGGGTGATTCTACAAACTGGTGATCATGTGTGACTTAAATGATCCAGTGTGGCTCATTAACTCAGTCAGCATTGATCACCTGGACAGAAATGTTTGCCATTTTCAGTAAAAACATATTCTGGTGGTGGATATAACATTAGAGTGCATTCGAGGCCTACACATCTATAAACTCTTTTCCCACATCTCAGGCAGCCCCTGGCTATTAAGTGACTCTGCAGGACACTTGTGATACTCACATTTCAAATGAAACGCGCTGTTTGAGATTGGAAATCACACGTCATTCACGCTCTATCCTGTCCACCATTTCTTATATATCAGAGCATGTGATCGAAGGCGCACTCCACAATTCACGAAAATGTGAAGTGTTTTTCAAGCTTTCTTTAGACGTATGTTTATGTGTGATAAGTATTCGCTGAGTTTCAGTTCATCTTTAAGACGTGTTTCAGAAAGATTCACGGCTGAAAGCGCACCCTTATTTTACTTGTTTTTGTGAGTGAACACAAATAAAAGTAGAGCATTTATAGTTTATAATGATGTCTTTCACTTATCTGTGTGGCCAAAAATGATGGAGTATTACAAGTTATATCTACTTTCATGAGGAAAAAAATCCATCAGAGCATGCCGACGCATTCGTCGGCCAGAGGGTTAAAGACGACAGCCTATAGTTTCATATTTATGTTTAAAAAGTAGCCTATAATATTATTTATAATTTCATATATGTTGATTATGAAAAGTGAACAGCACAAGTAAGATAGGCTACATCATAAGATGTGCAATATGTCTGGAGACATGGAGTGGGGTCAGACATGAATTTGACTACTTCATTGAGTATTGTTTTGTAGAAAGTCTTTCTTTAAAGTGTTTCGTTTTGTATAAATTGTATCTTAATTTTAATCAATGATTCATCAACCAGTTGCCTGGATTTGATAAGAAGGATTGAACATCGGGAATGGATTGAAGTGCGTATAACAAATGAACACTGAAACGATACTTTAATAAATTACTTGACTACATGTCTCAGTCAGTAGGCCTATAGATAGTTATGATATTTCTGACTTTAAAGCAGTAGGCTATGCTATATTGTATAAACGTGACGTAACTGGAGAGCTGGTGCGAACATATATCCATAGCGCTATGATCAGATTAGACACTTTCTTACCCTTTTTTCCCCACCGCTGTTGTGTGTTTTTGTTATTGAGAGAACAGCGTGCAACACGTATTCATCTAAATGGCGTCGAGATGCTCATATAACACTGTGAAGGTATTTCAAAGTTATTTTACCCCAAAGCAAAGTACGATCAAGAACGATGAACGTGTGCGTGTTGGAGAGAGACACGCAGAGAACTGTTCAATTTAATATGAGATACTGATTTTAGTTGGTCTATGAAGTAGCCTAGGTTAGGCACACAAATCCGCTTGTATCCGCAGTGTGTGTGTGTGTGTGCAGCCCAGGGCCCATCGTAATAGCCTGCACTGGCGTCATGTGCTCACCTCCTCCAGCCGCCGCCGCTGCTCTTTCTGCTGCTCGATGCGCTTCTGCCGCTCAGCCAGTAGTTGCCGCTTGTATTCCTCCTGCTCACGCAGCTGCTGTTCCTGGAGGAGCTGCTGTCGTCTCAGCGCCTCAGAGCGCTCCTTGTTCTCCTGCTGCAGACGGATGAAGTCCCGCCGCAGAGTCGACTCGCCCGGCACATTCACAATAGAGCTGCGGGAATGCAGAGCAGAGTTACATACTGCTCCTCAACCACGTTCAGACACCCAGAACAGACAAATAAAATAACCAGCTTTATACTTATACTTTTCCAGCCACTCTCACAAAGAGCCACTTCTAACAGATGAAATATTTAGAGCTAAGCATAGAAAAATATATTCCTTATAAAACTTTACTTTATTTTTAAAGATGTGATGAATGTCTGTGAGGCAAGTCTTTTCTATGTTTTTCATGATTTTTCTATGATTTATTCTCAGCTGTTCATGAATCCTGTAACGATAAATGAGTCCAAACGAGTAATAAAGTTCACCAAGGCTGATCTACACTTGTGTCAGTACAAGTCCGATCACAGCGCACATTCAGATCTGTGTTCTGATCAGAGAGACAGATATGAAACCACTTTTTCAACCACACATTATTATTATTTGTCTTACCATAATTCATATTATCAATGAATAGTGATCAGAATAGAGTAAATCACCTTTTGAAAAAAAGCTTCAAACAAAGATTATCAATTCTATAGTTTCACCAGTAGGTGGCGAAAAGTAACTTAAAATGTGCTTGTCATTGAAAAATATGTTCAAGAGAATAGTTCAGAAACGATATCCGAGTTTGAAATCGCCTCTTATACCCACATTCCCTGTTCCCTACATTACTCCACTAATATAGTGCACTAGAGCGAGTCTTTCCCTATGCCCTCATTCCCTGTTCCCTACATTACTCCACTAATATAGTGCACTCGAGCGAGTCTTTCCCTATGCCCTCATTCCCTGTTCCCTACATTACTCCACTAATATAGTGCACTAGAGCGAGTCTTTCCCTATGCCCTCATTCCCTGTTCCCTACATTACTCCACTAATATAGTGCACTAGAGCGAGTCTTTCCCTATGCCCTCATTCCCTGCTCCCTACATTACTCCACTAATATAGTGCACTAGAGCGAGTCTTTCCCTATGCCCTCATTCCCTGCTCCCTACATTACTCCACTAATATAGTGCACTAGAGCGAGTCTTTCCCTATGCCCTCATTCCTGTTCCCTACATTACTCCACTAATATAGTGCACTAGAGCGAGTCTTTCCCTATGCCCTCATTCCCTGCTCCTACACATTACTCCACTAATATAGTGCACTAGAGCGAGTCTTTCCCTATGCCCTCATTCCCTGTTCCCTACATTACTCCACTAATATAGTGCACTAGAGCGAGTCTTTCCCTATGCCCATTCATTCCCTCCCCTACTTACTCCAATATAGTGCACTAGAGCGAGTCTTTCCCTATGCCCTCATTCCCTGTTCCTACATTACTCCACTAATATAGTGCACTAGAGCGAGTCTTTCCCTATGCCCTCATTCCCTGTTCCCTACATTACTCCACTAATATAGTGCACTAGAGCGAGTCTTTCCCTATGCCCTCATTCCCTGTTCCCTACATTACTCCACTAATATAGTGCACTAGAGCGAGTCTTTCCCTATGCCCTCATTCCCTGTTCCCTACATTACTCCACTAATATAGTGCACTAGAGCGAGTCTTTCCCTATGCCCTCATTCCCTGTTCCCTACATTACTCCACTAATATAGTGCACTAGAGCGAGTCTTTCCTATGCCCTCATTCCCTGTTCCCTACATTACTCCACTAATATAGTGCACTCTGAGCGAGTCTTTCCCTATGCCCTCATTCCCTGTTCCCTACATTACTCCACTAATATAGTGCACTCTATGTCATTCCTATGCACTAATATAGTGCCCTACTTTACTCTGTTTACTCACTTTCTTTCCCTATGCCCTCATTCCCTGTTCCCTACATTACTCCACTAATATAGTGCACTCGAGCGAGTCTTTCCCTATGCCCTCATTCCCTGTTCCCTACATTACTCCACTAATATAGTGCACTCGAGCGAGTCTTTCCCTATGCCCTCATTCCCTGTTCCCTACATTACTCCACTAATATAGCCACTCATTCTTTCCCTATGCCCTCATTCCCTGTTCCCTACATTACTCCACTAATATAGTGCACTCGAGCGAGTGAATGAGAACGAGCGAGTGGATTCTGACTCTTTTGCATAGTTTGTGCTGTTTAATAATCGTTTGAAACAGCTCCAGTAGTAATGAAAAGATTTATCATGAACATGGAAACTAGCATGTATAAACCGTAATTAATAATCAATGCCATCTTCTGGTCAGGCGCGGGAATTCATTCAGCACAGAGCACTCGTTATTGCTGTGTATTATGGGATTGAATGAGCGCACTCAATAACGTTTGAGTGGTTTCGGATAGCACTACACATGGCTGTCCCCTCAAATAGTGCCCTATTAAGGATATAGGGGGCGATTTCGGACACCGCCACTGAGAAGTTGATGACACGCTATTTTGTTTTCTATTCAGAATCATGAGAGAATAGTGATCTCTAAACAAAAATACTGTGATTCTCAATTCATTCAGTCACGCAGATCTAATATGCACAAATCTCTGCATGAAATCTGCATACAAACGATCATTCACCAATCTCTCTTTCAGAGAGAACAACTGAAACCTCATACTCTGGGTGGCTTTAAAATCACATTTAGGTGAAATTCTATACAGAGATGTTTCATCTTAATGCATTTCCTCAAATCCAGTGAAGGAGTAAGAAAAGCATGTCCAGCTGCCCATGAGAGACCTGTAATCTGGGTCTGGGTCTGTGTTTCACATGGCTTTGAGGAACTGCTGATGTTCATATTCTTGCCAGTGTGTTGCGTCATACCTGGGCTCTCCTTCCTGCTCCTGAGCTTCCTCCTCCTCTTCCTCACTGCCGCTGTATTCATACTCTGTCTCATCTGCAGCCGGAGCACAAGCACACAATCACACACGAGCACGAGCGCACACACCATCTCTATGGCGACAGAAACGTGACCCCTACCTTTCTCGCCGCGTTTCTTGCGGCAGCGGTCCAGGTGGTCTTTGAGCTGAATCCGCACCTGCCTTTCATTGGGCTGGTCTCTGATGAAGGGATGCTTCAGGAGCTGGTCGGTGGGCGGCCGCTGCGTGTAGTTCTTCACCAGACAGCCCTCGATGAAGCTGAAGAACTTCTTGGACCTGAAAACAAGACCACGTGAGAGGAGAGCCTGAGAGTCCCTGAGACCTTTGACCCGCTGGCATCAATACGACAAGAAGATGAAGGTACTGACCATTTCTTGGACTTGAGTCTGGGTGGAGGATTTCTGGGTATGAGAAAGAGCGCGCGCATGGGATGCATATCACACAACGCTGCAAAACACCGACACACACGTCCGATGAAACCCAGTTATCAATTCAGGATATTAAAGGTAATGTTCGACCAAAATTTAAAACTGTGTTGCGACTGATCATGTGTAAGACAATTATGTAATATATGCAGCTATATCAGCACAAGAGTGACGTGGACTGTTACGACATTTCTGCTCATGTGGAGCCTCAAGAGCAGCTCCAACGAGGAAAGAAAGTCATGTGTAAAGGAGAGCCACAGTCCTGCTGAGTTCAGCTAGTGTTTAAACGCCAAGCCCTTCAGGATCATTAGAAAATGACAGGTATGTGTGTTGGAGCAGAACTGTGGCACCCCTGCTTTAAATGAGCAAACAATACATTTGTTTCCTCTAGACTAATGGTGGACTAAAAGCAACTGGACATCAGGAGACACGAAGCGGAAAAAAGGAAGATGCGAGCGTATAAAGAGAGGAGGTGTGTGATTAAGTACTCACGAGGAGCGCCCTCCGCCATCTCTATAGCCGTGATCCCACAGGACCACAGGTCGCTCTGCACAGGAAAAGCAGAACATCCTCTAGTCAGTCATTGTGTTTATGAGAAGCTGAGTCTACTTAAAATGCTGACAGTTCCTGCAGTGCTTGTTCTTCCCATGAGGACGTGTGCAGGTTATTACCCTGTAGTCGTAAGTAGCGTCTGGGTTTTCATCACAGGCGATGACCTCTGGAGCCATCCAGTATGGTGTTCCAATGAAGGTGTTCCTGCGGCCGACGGTTCGATCCAGCTGAGCACTGACACCAAAGTCCACTGCAGATGAGACCCAGAGAGCAAACATCAGCTGACACACACCAACAACACGCGTCACACCTTCAACATGTATAGCAACTGAGGCCAGAATAGACTTTTTTTTGAATCAGCTGTCCACATGAAGGTTATTATCTAAGGATATTGATATAGGGACTGCTGTTGTCAGGTATATTTCATTCATAATGTTTTCTCCTCTTTAAACTGGTCTTGTTATTACACCATCGTAAAATAGTGTGATTAACCCCCTGGATAGACTTTTCTTATCAGTGCCAAAGAGCCTCAAATAACACTGTCGTTTTTTATCATTCAGGCAAGTGTTATACATCATTATAATCTGTTAAGTTTCTATTATTTTTTGTGTACAGTCACAATAAAAACTAATTGTTGTGCTTTTTGCTAAATAAAGAAAACAAACATGATGCGCGATCCGCAGCCTCTCTGTCAAAGATGTTCATTCAGATTCTCTTCAGAAAAGGACCTATAACTTAATAAATATTTGTCTCTCAAACATGAGACATATGTCTAAAGAAACGTTGAAATGTCAGGTTTTAAATAATGTAAATCAAATCAAAAACAAATATTCTGTGTTTATGTAATCTGTTTGAAAAGGGAGAGATGTCAGGGTGGTAAGGAATAATCCTGGAATATTTTACCTCAGAAAAAGCTGTTTATTTCTAAGAGCAACTGATCCAGGCGAGGATTGTGAGGTAAGATTATTCTGTTAGCGTCTGTGAATATTAAAAGCAAAACACCGTTTAAATATGAATCCTGCTGCTACATAAAATGTCATAGATGCAAGACTTTTTAGACAAGATTTGGCCAGATTATGAAGTGTTTAGGCTATTGTAAATGTAACATCAGTAAAGCTTTTATTAGCACGTCTGCTCAGATGCTATAAATATAGTACGGAAATGATTTTGACCACTTCATTAAGTTTTGTTTTGTAGAAATCATTTATTTAAAGTGAATTTCGTTTTGTTTCAATTTTATCTTAATTTTAATCAATGTTTTTAATGTATTTGCTTCTCATTTAATAAGAATCAAATATAACAAATATCAAATGATATCTGAGTATTGTGTGTATCAGATAGTTTATAAAATCAAATGATTCAGAAAAGGTTTACCACTGAAATAACTGAAAAAAAGTGTCCCGATCAACCTGAATTCACTGTGTACTCTTTGAAATCATAATTGCATTGCATTATGTTGTTTTAAATCCCAAATATTTTACTTATAACATTGATCATTACCAATTATTCAGTTATTTGTATTTACTGAATACTGAATTGCGTTCAGTGTCACAATATTACGTTTTTTTTTTGCATGAGACATTAAAAATAGTACACTGCCAAAAATGCTCTTCTTAGTCTTTTTGTCTTGTTTGTAGTCTAAATATCTAAAAGTTCTTAAATCAAGATGCATTTACTAGAAGTAAAATGACATAAGGTATTTTTTTCTTGTTTTGTTGAAAATAAAAATAAAAATTAAGTGAGTTTTTGCTTAAAATAAGTAAAATTATTTGCCAATGGGGTAAGAAAAATAATATTGTTTCTGATTGAAATCTTGTTCCTTGTTTCTGTCCCAGACAGAAATAAGATTATTAGGGCCCAAGCCCTGAAAGAGCGAAGGCCCTATTGTTCTTCTAAGGATTATTATTATTATTATTATTATTATTATTATTTATTATTATTATTATTTTCTTTCGCCTTTTTGGCCTTTTTGGGGCCCTTAACATGCTCGAAAACTCTTGAAACTTTGCACACTCGTTGGAACGCGCCCATCAGGGTTTGGGCTGGGTTGGTACCGGGCGTGGCAGGGGGCTCGACAGCGCCCCCTTGAAAAAAAAAAAAAAACTGTCCATAAATCAAAAACGCTTGCATGTATTAGTATGAAACTCGGTACACATATAGAACTCATCGGGCCGAACAACATCCGCGCTCTAAGTTATGCGTCAGCCCGACAGGAAGTGAGCTATTATGGGTCGTTTTAAAGCGCATACTGTGGAATTTGAAATACTCCTCCTAGGCGATTAACCCGATCAGCACCAAACTCGGTCAGCATGAAGTCAAGGCATTGAGGATGCTAAATTACGAACAGATTTTTGATATCTCGAACGGTTTGGCCGTGGCAGGAGACAAATTTATGGCGAGAAATGGGAAACAGGAAGTGTGTTATAACTTCTGCATACATTGACCGATTTGGATGAAACTTCAGCTGTGTGTTCGTTGTAAGAGGCCGATCACATGGATATGACTTTTGTGAGTCAAAGTTATAGCGCCACCAACTGGCAGCAGGAAGTGTGTCACTTTCAAAAATGCTTTGAATCACCGTCTTATTTTCACCCGATTTACTTCAAACTTCATCAGTATAATGTCAAAACATGGCAGATATAGACATATGAATGGATTCCTGATATTTTAAATACTGTTGCCATGGCAACGTGTTAAAGTTGAATAATCTTTTAGGGTGTTTTTGAAACTCTTAGCATGCTTGAAATGGCATGAAACTCAACACACACATCAGTGATGCCTTCCAGTAGATATGGCCAAAGTCTTAGAAACGGGCGTGGTGGAGGGGTTTCAGTAGCGCCACCTTTGACAAAAGTGGAGGGGTTAGTTTTATCTACAGTCACCAAACTCTGTATATATATTGTTCTCATCAAGCCGGACATCTTTCTAATTTACAGTCATTAGCTCTGATCAACAGGAAGTCAGATATTTTGGTTTGAATTTGGAATTTTGGATAAATCAGGCTCTGAGTTATTATAAACTATTCGTAGGAGATGCATGGAATCGACACCAAACTCAGTCAACATGAAACAAAGACACTGAAGATGCTATAGTGCGAACGATTATAGGATATCTCTGCTGCTATGGCGAGGGATTAAATGGGGGACAAAAAAGGGAAACAGAAAATGTCTAATTTCTTGTAAAATCATTGTTTGATTTAAATTAAATTAAGATTGTATGTTCGGTAATTGAACCTGGGTGAATTTAAAATGGATGTACTATTTTTCAGATCAATATATTTATTTTATTTAATATATTTCATCTGAATCTTATTTTGTCTGCCCTCCCTTCATTGTCCAAAAGATGGCACTGTTGACTTAGTAATGAAGCAAAAATCCCTGTTTCCCTCTCTGTCTCTGTCTCTCTCTCTGTGTGTGTGTGTGTGTGTGTGTGTGTGGAGGGGGGGGATGGGTGGCTGACAGCTAAAGCATGCCTCTCTGTCTATGCCTATGCTTTCTCTCTCTCTCTCTCTCTCTCTCTCTCTCTCTCTCTGTCTCTCTCTCTCTCTCTCTCTCTCTCTCTCTCTCTCTCTCTGTCTCTCTCTCTGTCTCTCTCTCTGTCTCTCTCTCTGTCTCTCTCTCTGTCTCTCTCTCTGTCTCTCTCTCTCTCTCTCTCTCTCTCTCTGTCTCTCTCTCTCTCTCTCTCTCTCTCTCTCTCTCTCTCTCTCTCTCTCTCTCTCTCTCTCTCTCTCTCTCTCTCTCTCTCTCTCTCTCTCTCTCTCTCTCTCTCTCTCTCTCTCTCTCTCTCTCTCTCTCTCTCTCTCTCTGTCTATGCCTCTGGCTCTTTCTCTCTCTCTCTCTCTCTCTCTCTCTCTCTCTCTCTCTCTCTCTCTCTCTCTCTCTCTCTCTCTCTCTCTCTCTCTCTCTCTCTCTCTCTCTCTCTCTCTCTCTCTCTCTCTCTCTCTCTCTCTCTCTGTGTATGTGTGTGTGTGTCCAGTAGATGGCACTGTTGTCTTAGTTATGAAGCAAAAAACCCTATTTTTCTCTACCTCTGGCTGTGTGTGTGTGTGTGTGTGTGTGTGGAGAGGGGGATGGGTGGCTGACAGCTAAAGCATGCCTCTCTGTCTATGCCTCTGGCTCTTTCTCTGTGTGTGTGTGTGTGTGTGTGTGTGTGTGTGTGTGTGTGTGTGTGTGTGTGTGTGTGTGTGTCGTGTGTGTGTGTGTCGTGTGTGTCCAGTAGATGGCACTGTTGTCTAAGTTATGAAGCACAAAAAAAACTATTTTTCTCTACTTCTGGCTCTGTGTGTGTGTGTGTGTGTGTGTGTGTGTGTGGAGGGGGGGATGGGTGGCTGACAGCTAAAGCATGCCTCTCTGTCTATGCCTCTGGCTCTTTCTCTCTCTCTCTCTCTCTCTCTCTCTCTCTCTCTCTCTCTCTGTGTGTGTGTGTCCAGTAGATGGCACTGTTGTCTTAGTTATGAAGCAAAAAACCCTATTTTTCTCTACCTCTGGCTGTGTGTGTGTGGAGAGGGGGATGGATGGCTGACAGCTAAAGCAAGCCTCTCTGTCTTTGCATTCTCTTTCTCTCTCTCTCTCTCTCTCTCTCTCTCTCTCTCTCTCTCTCTGTGTGTGTAAAATCATTGTTGCAGTTTCTGTGATTTGGCTCCATTTATTAATTTTGTAATTAACACTTTTTATTAGATACCTCCCATATTTAAATGAAAGCACGCTTTTTGGTGCATGAGATTGGTGAACAAACAGTAGCTAAGGTAGGTCAAAAACACATGAAGAGAAATGTTAGGATAATACAACATCAGCATTCGGACGGTATTCTGCACTCATTTGAAACTGACCTTTGACATCATCTGACATTAAACTCATCTAAACTGAATTGATCTCATGGATGTTGTGGTTTGTGGTCATAGCAGCACAGACTGCTGCAGTTAATGAGGGGAATTCACATGACTCTGATAGTCATTTTATTAAAACATTATTTTCACTACAAAAAATAAATAAATATACAGCTTGCCTAATGTACTTTACGTAATGATGATTGATCTTAAGATATTTTAACGTATAATATGTGTTGTGCGTGCACCCATGTTTACACGCACACAACAATAGAGTTTAGATGCTTTCATATCATAGGCTATCACAAATAACTATCACTTTAGTGTGAAAAAGTTTTAAAAAACTTTTAAAAAAAATTAAATATACAAATGAGCTGCAAAAGATAACTTGAATATCCTATGACAATAAAATTAATCTATATTGGACTTCATGGGTGTGGCTTTGGTCATAGACCAGCTGCTGCGGTAAAGATAACTTAAAATATTTTTCAAAAAATATTCTCCTGAACTATTGCCTGTCGTGCACAGTTTGGGCGGTCCATCGCTTGGGCTCGCCATCGCTGCTTTAGCTTTAATTATTATTATCTTTTGACAATTTCAAATACAATAGGCTTTGTAAAGTGCCTTTGTTGACTACATTCTAAATAGACTACAACAGAATATATTTGCTTTGTCCCTTTGCTATACTCCATCTCAGTCACACATCTGAGCTCATTTATTATGCAGCTCATTATGAAATCATTATGCGATCTTTTGTTCTCTCAGGTGTGATTCACAGCATTATTCATGAACATTCACGTCCCTTTGCATACAAAAGTGTCTTTCAAAATCTAAATAAATGTATTGTTTTATGTGAATTAGCAGGCTCAGTGATTCTCTCATCAGTTTGAAGCAAAAACTCTAGGCAACATCACCCATTAGGCTAAGTCTTGTGGACGCATATCTATTGTGTGTTTTGAGGCCTTAATTTTAAAACAATTTTTTTTGCTTTTTCAAAAACCATGCATAAACATTATTCTGTCAAAAATACAAGCATGTACACACGTTGCTCACATATTATGGTAGCCCAGTTCGTGCTGAATACAGTGTAATTACACTTTTGCCATTAATGTGTTTATAAGCAACTGAAAAAAGCACAAAACTTCTAAAGGGCCCCAAAACAGCTCAGACTCCAGAGGGTTAACTGGATTAGATGCGTTTAGTCAGATTTACCTGATTGAAAACAGAAAAAAAACAATAAAACGAGTAAGCGTTTGTTTTTTTCCTGATGATTTTGTTCAAGGAAGGATATTCTCATGAGAGTATGAGAAAACTCTTCTATAAAAGGCTCGTCTACCTCATACATCAAACCGAGAGGACTGGAGATGTGACAGCACTGGAGATAAGAGTGGAGAAAGCAGAGGAGAATCAGTGGACATCTGACCTAGTTTGACCTCTGCGTTCTCAGTCAGCAGCACATTCTGCCCCTTGATGTCTCTGTGGATGACGTGATGAGCATGCAGGTGGGCCAAACCCTGATGAAGAGAAGAGTAGAGAGGAGAGAAGACGAGAGGAAAGGAGGAGAGAGGAGAGGATCGAGGAGAGAGAAGAGGAGGGGAGAGATAAGAAGAGAACTCAATCAGTGGCTCCAAACGCACACATCCTCTGTCATGTTCGTGTCAACGTGCGCTTCCTACCCTGAGAATTTCTCTGGAGATGTATGCGATCCAGTCTTCTTTTAGAGTGTTTCCTTTCGTGTTTTTCACAAGGTCTGTTATCGAACCGGCTCCACAAAACTCCATCACCAGCTACACAAACAACAGAGACAGATTTACAGTACATACACAGAACTGAAGATGATAAAATCTCAGCAACCAGTGTAAAAAATAAACCTTGTTTTGCGCTTTCATTTTTACCCTTAGAGTAATAAAGCAGAAACTGTGCATGTACTAGTGTGGGACTCGTCTCATCTCAAGACCTCTCGAGAGGCCTCAGATCCCAGATCTGGATCTGTGCAGGAAGGGTGATTTCTGGGAATGGTCAGGTTCTTCTGTCATAGGTGAAGGTAATGGGAATGAAGTCTCAAAGATGAATTTGGATGAATTTAATGTTAATTAACCGCGGCAACGCAACTCCGCCAAGTGGCGCGTTAGAGGGAATTACTCAGAGCAGCAACAACCACGTGATCTCTGTCTCTGAGGATGAAGTTCGGAGAGCACTCAAGCGTGTGGACGTCAGGAAAGCTGCCGGGCCGGATGGTATTTCAGGTCGTGTTCTGCGGTCCTGTGCTGATCAGCTCGCCGGGTTGTTTACATCTATCTTTAATGAGTCCCTCGCTACATCTGTGGTCCCCACCTCCTTCAAAAAATCCACCATCATCCCTGTCCCTAAGAACAGTAAACCCTCTTGCCTAAATGACTATCGTCCAGTGGCTCTCGCGTCTATAGTCATGAAGGTCTTTGAGAGACTCATTAAAAACATCATTTGCGCCTTCATTGCTGACACTTTGGACCCTCTTCAGTTTGCCTATCGTCCCAATAGATCGACTGAAGATGCCATCTCTCATGTCCTCCACCTCCTCCCTCACTCACATCGACAGCAAAAGTGGGAACTACGTAAGGCTGCTATTTATTGACTATAGCTTAGCCTTCAACACCATAGTTCCCATTAAGTCCACCTCCTCCTCCATCACCCTGAGTGTGGGAGCTCCACAGGGCTGTGTCCTGAGCCCCCTGCTCTACTCTCTCTACACACATGACTGTTTGTCCACACACAGCTCCACCTCTATCATCAAATTTGCTGATGATACTGTTGTCCTGGGCCTCATTTCCAACAACAACGAGACGCCATACTTGGACGAGGTGGAGCAACTAACATCATGGTGCCAGGACAACTGTCTCTCTCTGAATGTTGGCAAGACCAAAGAAATGATTGTGGACTTCAGGAAGAGACCGCAACGGACATACTCCCCCCTCATGATCAGCGGGTCACCAGTAGAGAGAGTGAGCAGCTTCAAGTACCTGGGAGTAAACATCTCCGAGGACCTGACCTGGACTGCTCACATTCAGACACAGGTGAAAAAAGCCAGGCAAAGACTGTACCACCTGCGCCAGCTGAGGAAATTCAGGGTTTCACCAGCTATCCTGAAAACTTTCTATTTAGGGGCGATAGAAAGTGTACTAACTCAGTGCATCACAGCGTGGTATGGGAACAGCACCAGTCATGACCGCAAAGCCCTGCAAAGAGTCGTGCGCTTATCCGAGCGTATCTCAGGGTCAGCTCTCCCGCCTCTGCAGGACGTCTACACCAAACGCTGCAAAGGTAGAGCTACTAAGATCATCAAGGACTCTAATCACCCTGCAAACCCTCATTTCACGCTGCTGCCATCTGGTAGCGCTTCCAAGCCTGATGGCCAAAACTGAGAGACTCAGGAGGAGCTTCTTCCCCAGGCCATCAGACTCCTGAACTCAGTCACTTAACGCCACGTGACTTCACTTCAGGATAAACATCGATACACTGTCATTGCACTGCACTTTCTGTTCTCGTTGTTACTGTGTAACAACCTGTTATAAACCTGTTTGCACATTATACTCTTATACATTTGTTAACCACATATTTATAAGTCTACAGTTTACTCACTGCACAGTCTACTTCAATTATTTTATTCCACTTCTTTATTCTTATTTTTTACTTTTTTTCTTCTACTTGACTTGATTATTTATAATTCTACAGATATAGATATATATATATATATATATATATATATATATATATATATATATATATATATATATATATATATATATATATATATATATATATATATATTATATATATTCTATTTTTTATTCTATTTCTATTATAATTTCCTCCTTGTGTTTTTAACTGTGAATTTGCACTGTCCATGGAGCGGACCTGTTTACATTTCACTGCCGGTTGTATATTCTGTATATAACTGTGTATGTGACAAATAAAACTCTTGAATCTTAATGTGTGAAGCTGTCATCTGAGTTTTGAGATTTTATTTATGATGCAAAATATCTTTAAGAAGTGTAATTATAACTGAACTCATCTTATCCACTAAGAATATATTAATATCCTCTTTTTTTTTTTTTTTTCAATGAAATTATTGTACTAGATTTTAGTTCGATAATGTGCTATAGCCCCTTTTCCAAATGGGTTTCTATGGCAGCCCTATGAACCAGAGAGTAGGAAATTGATAAAAAATTGCCACACTTGTAGTGATGGTAAAGAATAGAAATCTGACCAACTCTGGAGTCTCTAGGACCAACTTTATAACGCCACCATCAGTTCAAAGATTCACATTTGAAATGGTTAGAGAACTTTTGAACCCTTTGACCTAGAAAACTGAATCATAGTACACCTGATTCCTCTCTTCACACTGATCACATTCAACATCTTACATTACAGTAGTGGTCATTTTGAAGTATAGTATTCCATTTTTTTTCACTACTCCTTCAAATTTTGTCCAATTCTTACACAAGCTAGCTCAGATGGTCTTTGGACCGAGCCACACAGACATGACTAAAGAGAATTTATTCAAGTTATGATTCTGTGAACTTAAGGTCAACCCAAAATAGTTTCAGAGGTTGTAACTCAGCCAAACTTTGAATATGGGTACGCTTCATCAGAACCATGATTTGAGAGTCCATGTCAAATTTGGGAACAGCGCCACCTACGGGTCATGAGATCTGAATTTTTTTTATTTTTGCTAATAAAATTTTTTTTTTTTTCCAGAAAATCATGATCTTGGTGTCTATGGATTCCTTGTGTCATGCCAAATTCATGGACAACCATCGGGCCACCATTTTGAAATCATAATGCTTGTATTTCGTTTTTAAGGTTTGCTGGAAAGCCCTGTTTGATAGTGCACTTTTTCTTGTTGACACTATCAGTGAACTCTAGTCCATTTATGCTACTAAATGTCACAGAACAGTGTGTGTGTATGTGAACTGAGACACACACAACTACAGTAATGTCACCTACAGTTAGATCCTGCTCTTCCTGTGTAAATCCTCTGTTCATGATGGTTTATTTGGCCTTACATCCGGGATCTGCAGTGTCAGTGCTGCTACATGAACACCAGATCTTAACAGATCATTCACTCTTAATGGCCGAATCAACCATTAAAGACATTAAATACACTTGCAATCTACATGCTATTATTTATTTAAGTTATTCATGTTTGCTGTGAGACTGAAAGTAGTATCAGAACTCAGTCACGCTGAGAAGGGCTCATCGTGTAGCTGTGATGAATCTGAACGGGTTTCACATGAACAGCTGTAGATGGAAACCCTCGTTGATCTCTGGGTCGCACAGACAAACACTCTGCCATCAATAAACCTGACGAGATGAAAATCTTTCCAGCCAAATACTGACCCTGAGGCCTGTGGTTTCAGACAGGGCTTAGATTAGTTGCAGAAACTTAACCTCTATGTTAAAACGGTGTCTTACAAACTAGATTGTCTTACTTTTCCTACTCCAATAGACCAATCTACCACTTTATGTAACAGACTTTAGAGTTAGGAGCATTTAGGACATTTAAGTTGCTTTTATAAACACTTCCAGATAAAACATCACTGATATGGATCTTGAGAAAAAACAATGACATTTTAAGATCTGCTTCAAACAGCTCAAACATGCACTTTAGTCAGGGACTATCTTAAGCCGGATGAGATTCCTGGGGTCCATTCTTTGTACCTTGCTTAATACATCTGAGATAATTGTATTAAGGTTGACAGATCCCAGATCTTCTAATCGTGATAACGGATCTCTGGCTAATTTGGTTCTTCAAATGAATTTGCAGATTGGATTAAAATATCTGGATTAATTTATCTGAGATTACTGGGCGTTCCTGTGTTCCCTGAAGAGGGCAGATGCATCGATACTCCAAACCACGATCAGTAAAGCAGCGATTGGCTGGCAGCAAGACAACGTAATGACATCATATAATTAAAAAAGCCACATGGGAAAAAAACTTGACAAATCACACAAAAAACCCACGACCTGGACCTTTTCTGGACTTTTATAAAGGAAACAGCCAAACGACCAAACCAACATAAAAGTTATAATAGATAAGTGATAAATGTATTTTTACACATAATTCCCAATTATTTATATTCACGATTTTATAGTATTTGTACACCCTTTACATTTTTATTTCAATGTTGTAATTAGCAATTCATTTATTCATTTATTTATTATAATCAATTTGAAGCAGATTTTTCTTAAGGGTCAAGATCAAGTTATCTGCATCTCCTGTGCTGCATCAAGCCATCCCATAATATCCATCATCACTCAGATTAATGCACGGCTCAGACTGACGTTACTGCAAGTGTGTAAGACTGCAATAACATTATAAAGTAATTATTCCATCATGAATAAATCTCTCAATCAAGTGGCTATGTCTATAGTATTATACACAACATTATAATATTAATTTTAAATACATTTTTATTATTATTTAAAATGATTATTGCCCGTCTGGTTCAGTAATGAACTCTTGTAATAAAGTAGCAGTAGCTGGGACAGATTTTAAGTATCACCTCAAGATGCAATCTAATCCTGTTTACATGATGGAGCTGCTCCCGAGCAGGTTTAAGCTTAAGGACCTGTTGCTATGACAAAATCATCAACAATCAAATCCAGCTAACTGAGTAAGCCACGGTCGAAGAATGGACCCCTGGAAAGGTATGGAGATATAGATATATATAGCGTTTCTGTTGAGTATGAACGTGTGTGTGTGTGTGTGTGTGTGTGTGTGTGTGTGTGTGTGAGAAAGTAACTGACCCACAGCTGGTCGTCGTGTCCTGGAGGACTCTTCTTAATGAACGCACCGTAATACGTAGCAATGTTTCTGTGATGAGAGTATTTCTTCAGCATGTTAATCTCCAGCTTAATCTCCTCTTCTTCATCCTGAACACACACACACACACACACACACACACACACACACACGCACACACACACAAAGTCTCATGAATACAGTTGTGCAGTATTTGAGGTCAGGGTCTCTTTATATGGATTGTGAATGACATTTGATAAAACTTGGTTGGTGTAAATCAACATGCCAAGCAATAAACCCAAATAATTTCACACGCTTCACTAATATAGTAAACTATGACGGGTTCAGCAAGGGTTTCATTTTTAAATCAAATAATATAAACAGATTTTCTTGAGGGGTCCGAAAACCAGTCAGTATCTGGTGTGACCACCATTTGCCTCACACAGTGCAACACATCTTCTCATAGATGGGTTGTAGATTGTGGCCTGTGGGATGTTGGTCCACTCCTGTTCAATGGCTGTGAAATTGCTGGATATTGGCAGGAACTGGAACACGCTGTCGTATACGCCGATCTAGAGCATCCCAAACATGCTCAATGGGTGACATGTCTGGCGAGTATGCTGGCCATGCAAGAACTGGGATGTTTTCAGTTTCCAGAAATTGTGTACAGATCCTTGCAACATGAGGCCAGACATTAGCATGTGCCACTGTTATACTGACAAACATCACATGCGTGTGAGTCTCGCTCTTCTCTTATCAATTATGAATCATATTAATCAAATGTATGTTAGAAATGTCTAGGAATGGGGCAACTGAATGATTTGTGAACTGAATGAACAGACCAAATCCTCTGAACTTCTGAAAACATTTAACCCAGGAGTAATAGTAAGAGTAAGTGTAAGTGTAAGTGTAAGAGTAGAGTAGAGTAGAGTAGAGTAGAGTAGAGTAGAGTAGAGTAGAGTAGAGTAGAGTAAAAGTAAGGGTTAGGGTAAGAGTAGAGTAGAGAAAGGATTTGTGTAAGAGTAGAGTGAGAGTAGAGTAAGAGTTAGGGTTAGAGTAAGAGTAGAGTGAGAGTAAGAGTAAGAGTAAGAGTAAGAGTAAGAGTAAGAAGTAAGAGTAAGGGTTAGGGTTAGAGTAAGAGTAGAGTAAAAGTTAGGGTTAGAGTAGAGTAAGAGTTAGGGTTAGAGTAAGAGTAGAGTAAGGATTTATGTAAGAGTAGGGTTAGAGTAAGAGTAAGAGTTAGGGTTAGAGTAAGAGTAGAGTAAGAGTTAGGGTTAGAGTAGAGTAAGAGTTAGGGTTAGAGTAAGAGTAGAGTAAGAGTTAGGGTTAGAGTAAGAGTAGAGTAAGGATTTATGTAAGAGTTAGGGTTAGAGTAGGGTAAGATTAGAGTAAGATTAGAGTAAGAGTTTGGGTTAGAGTAAGAGTAGAGTAAGAGAGAGTACGAGTAGAGTAAGAATAGAGTAAGAGTAGAGTAGAGTAAGGATTTGAGTAAGGGTAGAGTAAGAGTAGAGTAAGAGGGTTAGAGTAAGAGTAGAGTAAGAGTTAGGGTTAGAGTAAACGAGAGTAAGCGTGAGAGTAAGGGTAGAGTAAGCGTAGAGTAAGGGTAGAGTAAGGGTAGAGTAAGGGTAGAGTAGAGTAAGGGTAGAGTAAGGGTAGAGTAAGGATTTATGTAAGAGTTAGGGTTAGAGTAAACGTAGAGTAAGCGTGAGAGTAAGGGTAGAGTAAGGATTTATGTAAGAGTTAGGGTTAGAGTAGAGTAGAGATTAGAGTAAGATTAGAGTAAGATTAGAGTAAGATTAGAGTAAGAGTAAGAGTTAGAGTTAGAGTAGGAGTAGAGTAAGAGTAGAGTAAGAGTTAGGGTTAGAGTAAGAGTAGAGTAAGGATTTATGTAAGAGTTAGGGTTAGAGTAAGAGTAGAGTAAGAGTTAGGGTTAGAGAGAGTAAGAGTAGAGTGAGAGTAGAGTGAGTTAGGGTTAGAGTAAGAGTAAGAGTAAGAGTAGAGTAAGGATTTATGTAAGAGTTAGGGGTAGAGTAAGAGTAGAGTAAGAGTAGAGTAAGGATTTGAGTAAGGGTAGAGTAAGGGTAGAGTAAGGATTTATGTAAGAGTTAGGGTTAGAGTAGGGTAAGATTAGAGTAAGATTAGAGTAAGAGTTTGGGTTAGAGTAAGAGTAGAGTAAGAGTAGAGTACGAGTAGAGTAAGAATAGAGTAAGAGTAGAGTAGAGTAAGGATTTGAGTAAGGGTAGAGTAAGAGTAGAGTAAGAGGGTTAGAGTAAGAGTAGAGTAAGAGTTAGGGTTAGAGTAAACGTGAGAGTAAGCGTAGAGTAAGGGTAGGTAGAGTAAGGGTAGAGTAAGGGTAGAGTAAGGGTAGAGTAAGGATTTATGTAAGAGTTAGGGTTAGAGTAAACGAGAGTAAGCGTAGAGTAAGGGTAGAGTAAGGATTTATGTAAGAGTTAGGGTTAGATTAGAGTAAGATTAGAGTAAGATTAGAGTAAGATTAGAGTAAGATTAGAGTAAGAGTAAGAGTTTGGGTTAGAGTAAGAGTAGAGTAAGAGTTAGGGTTAGAGTAAGAGTAGAGTAAGAGTTAGGGTTAGAGCAAGCGTAGAGTAAGCGTGAGAGTAAGCGTTGAGAGTAGGGTAGAGTAAGGGTAGAGTAAGGGTAGAGTAAGGATTTATGTAAGAGTTAGGGTTAGAGTAAGAGTAGAGTAAGGATTTGAGTAAGGGTAGAGTAAGGGTAGAGTAAGAGTTAGGGTTAGAGTAAGCGTGAGAGTAAGGGTAGAGTAGGGGTAGAGTAAAGGGTAGAGTAAGGGTAGAGTAAGGATTTATGTAAGAGTTAGGGTTAGAGTAAGAGTAGAGTAAGGATTTGAGTAAGGGTAGAGTAAGGGTAGAGTAAGAGTTAGGGTTAGAGTAAGCGTAGAGTAAGGGTAGAGTAAGGGTAGAGTAAGTGTAGAGTAAGCGTAGAGTAAGGGTAGAGTAAGGATTTATGTAAGAGTTAGGGTTAGAGTAAGAGTAGAGTAAGTAAGGGTAGAGTAAGGTAGAGTAAGGGTAGAGTAAGGGTAGAGTAGGGGTAGAGTAGGGGTAGAGTAGGGGTAGAGTAGGGTAGAGTAAGGGTTTATGTAAGAGTTAGGGTTAGGGTAGAGTAAGATTAGAGTAAGATTAGAGTAAGAGTAAGAGTTTGGGTTAGAATAAGAGTAGAGTAAGAGTAGAGTAAGAGTAGAGTAAGAGTAGAGTAAGGGTTTATGTAAGAGTTAGGTTAGGGTAGAGTAAGATTAGAGTAAGATTAGAGTAAGAGTAAGAGTTTGGGTTAGAGTAAGAGTAGAGTAAGAGTAGAGTAAGGATTTGAGTAAGGGTAGAGTAAGAGTAGAGTAGAGTTAGGGTTAGAGTAAGCGTGAGAGTAAGCGTGAGTAAGGGTAGAGTAAGGGTAGAGTAAGAGTAGAGTAGAGTAAGGATTTGAGTAAGGGTAGAGTAAGAGTAGAGTAAGAGTTAGGGTTAGAGTAAGCGTAGAGTAAGAGTAGCGTAGTAAGGGTGAGAGTAGGGGAGAGTAAGAGTAGAGTGAGAGTGAGAGTAAGAGTAAGAGTAAGAGTAAGAGTAAGAGTTAGGGTTAGAGTTAGAGTAAGAGTAGAGTAAGAGTAAGAGTAGAGTAAGAGTTAGGGTTAGAGTAGAGTAAGAGTTAGGGTTAGAGTAAGAGTAGAGTAAGAGTTAGGGTTAGAGTAAGGATTTATGTAAGAGTTAGGGAGTAGAAGTAAGCGTAGAGAGTAAGAGTAAGAGGAGAGTGAGAGTAAGAGTAAGAGTAAGAGTAGAGTAAGAGTTAGGGTTAGAGTAAGAGTAGAGTAAGAGTTAGGTTAGAGTAAACGTAGAGTAAGGGTAGAGTAAGGGTAGAGTAAGAGTAGAGTGAGAGTAGAGTGAGAGTAAGAGTAAGGGTTAGGGTTAGGGTTAGAGTAAGAGTAGAGTAAGGGTAGAGTGAGAGTAGAGTGAGAGTAGAGTGAGAGTTAGGGTAGAGTAAGGATTTGAGTATGGGAAGCGTAAGAGTAGAGTTAGAGTAAGAGTAGAGTAATGATTTATGTAAGAGTTAGGGGTAGAGTAAGCGTAGAGTAAGGATTTATGTAAGAGTTAGGGGTAGAGTAAGCGTGGCGTAAGGGTAGAGTGAGGGTTTATGTAAGAGTTAGGGTTAGAATAAGAGTTAGGGTTAGAGTAAACGTAGAGTAAGCATAGAGTAAGGGTAGAGTAAGGGTAGAGTAAGGATTTATGTAAGAGTTAGGGTTAGCGTAAGAGTAGAGTAAGAGGTAGGGTTAGAGTAAACGTAGAGTAAGCATAGAGTAAGGGTAGAGTAAGGATTTATGTAAGAGTTAGGGGTAGAGTAAGGGTAGAGTAAGAGTAGAGTGAGAGTAGAGTGAGAGTGAGAGTGAGAGTAAGAGTAAGAGTAAGAATAAGAGTAAGAGTAGATTAAGAGTTAGGGTTAGAGTAGAGTAAGAGTTAGGGTTAGAGTAGAGTAAGAGTAGAGTAAGGGTAGAGTAAGGGTAGAGTAAGGGTAGAGTAAGGGTAGAGTAAGGGTGAGAGTAAGGGTGGAGTAAGGGTAGAGTAAGGGTAGAGTAAGATTTATGTAAGAGTTAGGGGTAGAGTAAGGGTAGAGTAAGGGGGTAGAGTAAAAGGGTAGAGTAAGGGCAGAGTAAGGGTAGAGGTAAGAGTAGAGTGAGTAAGAGTAAGAATAAGAGTAAGAGTAGAGTAGAGTTAGGGTTAGGGTTAGAGTAAACGTGAGAGTAAGCGTGAGAGTAAGGGTAGAGTAAGCGTAGAGTAAGAGTAGAGTGAGAGTAGAGTGAGAGTAAGTAAGAATAAGAGTAAGAGTAGAGTAAGAGTTAGGGTTAGAGTAAGAGTAGAGTAAGAGTTAGAGTAAGAGTAAGAGTAGAGTAAGAGTTAGGGTTAGAGTAGAGTAAGAGTTAGGGTTAGAGTAAGAGTAGAGTAAGAGTTAGGGTTAGAGTAGAGTAGAGTAAGAGTTAGGGTTAGAGTAGAGTAAGAGTAGAGTAAGAGTAAGAGTTAGGGTTAGAGTACGAGTAGAGTAAGAGTTAGGGTTAGAGTAAGAGTAGAGTAAGGATTTATGTAAGAGTTAGGGGTAGAGTAAGAGTAGAGTAAGAGTTAGGGTTAGAGTAAGAGTAGAGTAAGAGGTAGGGTTAGAGTAAACGTGAGAGTAAGCATAGAGTAAGGGTAGAGTAAGGATTTATGTAAGAGTTAGGGGTAGAGTAAAGCGTAGAGTAAGGGGTAGAGTAAGAGTAGAGTGAGAGTTAGGATTAGAGTAGAGTAAGAGTAGAGTAAGAGTAAGAGTTAGGGTTAGAGTAAGAGTAGAGTAAGAGTTAGGGTTATAGTAAGAGTAGAGTAAGAGTTAGAGTAAGAGTAAGAGTAGAGTAAGAGTTAGGGTTAGAGTAGAGTAAGAGTTAGGGTTAGAGTAAGAGTAGAGTAAGAATTAGGGTTATAGTAAGAGTAGAGTAAGAGTTAGGGTTAGAGTAGAGTAAGAGTTAGGGTTAGAGTAGAGTAGAGTAAGAGTTAGGGTTAGAGTAAGAGTAGAGTAAGAGTTAGGGTTAGAGTAAGAGTAGAGTAAGAGGTAGGGTTAGAGTAAACGAGAGTAAGCATAGAGTAAGGGGGAGAGTAAGGATTTATGTAAGAGTTAGGGTAGAGTAAGCAGAGAGTAAGGTAGAGTAAGAGTAAGAGTAAGAGTAAGAGTTAGGGTTAGAGTAAGAGTAGAGTAAGAGTAGAGTAAGAGTAAGAGTTAGGGTTAGAGTAAGAGTAGAGTAAGAGTTAGGGTTAGAGTAAGAGTAGAGTAAGAGTTAGGGTTAGGTTAGAGTAAACGTAGAGTAAGCGCGAGAGAAGTAAGGAGTAAATGGCGTAGAGTAAGAGTAGAGTGAGAGTAGAGTGAGAGTAAGTAAGAATAAGAGTAAGAGTAGAGTAAGAGTTAGGGTTAGAGTAAGAGTAGAGTAAGAGTTAGAGTAAGAGTAAGAGTAGAGTAAGAGTTAGGGTTAGAGTAGAGTAAGAGTTAGGGTTAGAGTAAGAGTAGAGTAAGAGTTAGGGTTAGAGTAAGAGTAGAGTAAGAGTTAGGGTTAGAGTAAGCGTAGAGTAAGGGTAGAGTAAAGGGTAGAGTAAGGATTTATGTAAGAGTTAGGGGTAGAGTAAGGGTAGAGAGTAAGCGTGAGTAAGAGTAGAGTAGAGTAGAGTGAGAGTAAGTAAGAATAAGAGTAAGAGTAGAGTAAGAGTTAGGGTTAGAGTAAGAGTAGAGTAAGAGTTAGAGTAAGAGTAAGTAGAGTAAGAGTTAGGGTTAGAGTAGAGTTAGAGTTAGGGTTAGAGTAGAGTAGAGAGTAAGAGTTAGGGTTAGAGTAAGAGTAGAGTAAGAGTTAGGGTTAGAGTAGAGTAGAGTAAGAGTTAGGGTTAGAGTAGAGTAAGGAGTAGAGTAAGAGTAAGAGTTAGAGTTAGAGTACGAGTAAGAGAGTTAGGTTAGAGTAAGAGTAGAGTAAGATTTATGTAAGAGTTAGGGGTAGAGTAAGAGTAGAGTAAGAGTTAGGGTTAGAGTAAGAGTAGAGTAAGAGGTAGGGTTAGAGTAGCGTAGAGAGTAAGCATAGAGTAAGGGTAGAGTAAGGATTTATGTAAGAGTTAGGGTTAGAGTAAGAGTAGAAGTAAGGAGTAGAGTAAGAGTAGAAGAGTTAGAGTTAGAGTAGAGTAGTAGAGTAGAGTAAGAGTAAGAGTTAGAGTAGAGTAAGAGAGAGTAAGAGTTAGGAGTTATAGTAAGAGTAGAGTAAGAGTTAGAGTAAGAGTAAGAGTAGAGTAAGAGTTAGGGTAGAGTAGAGTAAGAGTTAGGTTAGAGTAAGAGTAGAGTAAGAATTAGGTTATAGTAAGAGTAGAGTAAGAGTTAGGGTTAGAGAGAGTAAGAGTTAGGGTTAGAGTAGAGAGTAGAGTAAGAGTTAGGGTTAAGAAGTAAGAGTAAGAGTTAGGTTAGAGTAAGAGTAGAGTAAGAGGTAGGGTTAGAGTAAACGTGAGAGTAAGCATAGAGTAAGGGTAGAGTAAGGATTTATGTAAGAGTTAGGGGTAGAGTATAGAGTAAGTAGTAAGAGTAAGAGTAAGAGTAAGAGTAAGAGTTAGGTTAGAGTAAGAAGAAGTAAGTAAGTAAGAGTAAGAAGTTAGGGTTAGAGTAAGAGTAGAGTAAGAGTTAGGGTTAGAGTAAGAGTAGAGAGAGAGTTAGGTTAGGTTAGAGTAAACGTAGAGTAGAGTAGAGAAAGAGTAAGGCGTAAGAGTAAGAGTAAGAGTAGAGTGAGAGTAGAGTGAGAGTAAGTAAGAATAAGAGTAAGAGTAGAGTAAGAGTTAGGGTTAGAGTAAGAGTAGAGTAAGAGTTAGAGTAAGAGTAAGAGTAGAGTAAGAGTTAGGGTTAGAGTAGAGTAAGAGTTAGGGTTAGAGTAAGAGTAGAGTAAGAGTTAGGGTTAGAGTAAGAGTAGAGTAAGTTAGGGTTAGAGTAAAGTTAGAGTAAGGGTAAGTAAGAGGTAGAGTAAGGATTTATGTAAGAGTTAGAGTAGAGAAGTAAGAGTAAGTAAGAGTAAGAGTAGTAAGAGTAGAGTAGAGTAAGAGTAGAGTAAGAGTTAGAATAAGAATAGAGTAAGAGTAGAGTAAGAGTTAGGTTAGAGTAAGAGTAGAGTAAGTAGTTAGAGTTAAGAGTAAGAGTAGAAGTAAGAGTTAGGGTTAGAGTAGTAAGTAGTTAGGGTTAGAGTAAGAGTAGAGTAAGAGTTAGGGTTAGAGTAAGAGTAAGAGTAAGAGTTAGGGTAGAGAGTAGCGAGAGTAAGAGGTAGAGTAAGAGTAAGGTAGAGAGTAAGAGTTAGGGTTAGAGTAAGAGTAGAGTAAGAGTTAGAGTAGAAGTAGAGTAGGTTAGAGTAGAGTAAGAGTTAGGGTTAGAGTAGAGAGTAAGAGTAAGAGTAGAGTAAGAGTTAGAGTTAGAGTAAGAGTAAGTAGAGTAAGAGTAGAGAGTAGAGTAAGAGTTAGGGTTAGAGTAGAGTAAGAGTTAGGGTTAGAGTAAGAGTAGAGTAAGAGGAGTTAGAGTAGAGAGTAGAGAGAGTAAGGGTTAGAGTAAGAGTAGAGAGTAGAGTAAGAGTAGAGTAAGTAAGTAGTAGAGTAAGAGTAAGAGTAAGAGTAAGAGCAGAGTAAGAGTAGAGTAAGAGAGTAGAGTAAGAGTTAGAAGTAGAGTAAGAGAGAGTAAGAGTTAGAGTAAGAGTAAGAGTAGAGTGAGTAGAGTAAGAGAGTAGAGTAGAGTAAGAGTAAGAAGAGTAAGAATAAGAGTAAGAGTAAGAGTAAGAGTAAGAGTAAGAGTAGAGTAAGAGTTTAGGTTAGAGTAAGAGTAGAGTAAGAGTTAGAGTAGTAGAGTAAGTTAGAGTAAGAGTTAGAGTAAGTAGAGTAAGAGTAGAAGAGAGTAAGAGAAGTAAGAGTAGAGTTAGAGTAAGAGTAAGTAAGTAAGAGTAAGAGTAGAGTAAGTAAGAGAGAGAAGTAGAGTAAGAATAAGAGTAAGAGTAAGAGTTAGGGTTAGAGTAAGAGTAAGTAAGTTAGAGTAAGAGTAAGAGTAGAGAGTAGAGTAGAGAGTAGAGTAAGAGTAGAGTAAAAGTAAGAGTATAGAGTAAGAGTAAGAGTTAGGGTAAGAGTAAGAGTAGAGTAAGAGTTAGGGTTAGAGTAAGTAGTAGAGTTAGAGTAGAGGTTAAAGTAAGAGTAGAGTAAGAGTTAGAGTTAGTAAGTAGAGTAAGAGTAAGTTAGTAGTAGAGTAAGAGTTAGAGTAAGAGTTAGAGTTAGAGTAAGAGTAAGAGTAGAGTTAGAGTTAGAGTAGAGTAAGAGTAGAGTAAGGTAGAGAGTAAGAGTTAGAGTAAGAGTAGTAAGAGTTAGAGTTAGGAAGTAGAGTAAGAGTAAGAGTAAGAGTTAGGTAAGTAAGAGTAGAGTAAGAGTTAGGGTTAGTAGTAAGAGAGTAAGAGTTAGAGTAGAGAGTTAGAGTTAGAGTAAGAGTTAGAGTAGAGAGTAGAGTAAGAAGAGAAGAGTTAGAGTAAGAGTAAGTAGTTAGAGTTAGAGTAAGTAGTTAGGAGTAGAGTAAGAGAGTAAGAGTTAAGTAAAGAGTAAGTAAGTAAGAGAGTAAGAGTTAGAGTAGAGTAAGTAGAGAGTAAGAGTAAGTAGAGTAAGAGTTAGGGTTAGAGTAAAGAGTAAGTAAGAAGTAGGTTAGAGTAAGAGTAAGAGTAAGAGTTAGAGTAGAGAGTAAGAGTAAGAGTAAGAGTTAGAGTAAGAGTAGTAAGAAGTAAGAGTTAGGTTAGAGTAAGAGTAAGAGTAAGAGTTAGAGTTAGAGTAGAGAGTAAGTTAAGAGTTAGGTAAGAGAGTAGAGTAGAGTAAGGAGTAGAGTAAGAGTTAGAAGTAAGAGTAAAGAAGAGTAGAGTTAGAGTTAGAGTAAGAAAAGAAGTTAGAGTTAGAGTAAGAGTAAGAGTTAGAGTTAGAGTTAGAAGTAGAGAAGAGTAGAGTAAGAGTTAGTAAGTAAGAGTAAGAGTAAGAGTAGAGTAGAGTAGTTAGGTTAGAGTAAGAGTAGAGTAGAGTAAGAGTTAGAGTAAGAGTAAGTAAGTTAGGTTAGAGTAAGAGTAGAGTAAGTTAGAGTTAGGTTAGAGTAAGAGTAGAGTAAGAGTTAGGTAAGAGTAGAGAGTAAGAGTAGAGTAAGAGTTAGAGTTAGAGTTGAAGTGGAAGTAGAGTAAGAGTTAGAGTAAGCATAGAGTAAGAGTAGAGTAAGAGTAGAGTGGAAGTTAGAGTAAGAGAGAGTAAGAGTAAGAGTAAGAGTAAGAGTTAGTAAGTTAGAGTTAGTAAGAGAGAGTAAGAGTAGAGTAAGAGTAAGAGTAAGAGTAAGAGTAGAGTAAGAGTTAGTAGTAAGAGAGTAAGAGAGTAGAGTAAGAGTTAGGTTAGAGTAAGAGCAGAGTAAGAGTAGGGTTAGAGTAAGAGAGTAAGAGTTAGAGTAAGAGTAAGAGTAGAGTAAGAGTTAGGGTTAGAGTAGAGTAAGAGTTAGGGTTAGAGTAAGAGTAGAAGTAAGAGTTAGGGTTAGAAAGTAGAGTAAGAGTAAGTTAGAGTTAGAGTAGAGTAAGAGTAGAGTAAGAAGTAGAGAGTAAGGTAAGAGTTAGAGTAAGAGTTAGAGTAAAAGTATGGCAGAGTAAGGGGTAGAGTAAGAGTAGAGTAGAGAGAGCAGTAGAGTAGAGTAAGAGTAGAGTAAGAATAAGAGTAAGAGTAGAGTAAGAGTTAGGGTTAGAGTAAGAGTAAGAGTAAGAGTTAGAGTAAGAGTAGAGTTAAGAGTTAGGTTAGAGTAAGAGTAGTAGAGTAAGAGTTAGGTTAGAGTAAGAGTAGAGTAAGAGTAAGAGTAGAGTAAGAGTTAGGTTAGAGTAAGAGTAGAGTAAGAGTTAGAGTAAGAGTTAGAGTTAAGAGAGTAAGAGTTAGGTTAGAGTTAGAGTAAGAGTTAGAGTAAGAGTAGAGTAAGAGTTAGGTTAGAGTAAGAGTAGAGTAAGGATTTATGTAAGAGTTAGGGTAGAGTAAGGTAGAGTAGAGTAAGAGTTAGAGAAAGAGAGTAAGAGTAAGTAAGAGTAAGAGTAAGAGTTAGGTTAGGTTAGAGTAAGAGTAGAGTAAGAGTTAGGGTTAGAGTAAGAGTAGAGTAAGGATTTATGTAAGAGTTAGGGTTAGAGTAAGAGTAGAGTAAGAGTTAGGGTTAGAGTAGAGTAAGAGTTAGGGTTAGAGTAAGAGTAGAGTAGAGTAAGAGTTAGAGTTAGAGGAGTAAGAGTTAGGGTTAGAGTAAGAGTTAGAGTAGAGTAAGAGTTAGGGTTAGAGTAAGAGTAGAGTAAGAGTTAGGGTTAGAGTAAGAGTAGAGTAAGATTTATGTAAGAGTTAGGGTTAGAGTAAGAGTAGAGTAAGAGTTAGGTTAGAGTAAGAGTAGAGTAAGAGTTAGGGTTAGAGTAAACGTAGAGTAAGCGTAGAGTAAGGGTTAGAGTAAGCGTAGAGTAAGAGTAGAGTGAGAGTTAGGGTTAGAGTAAGAGTAGAGTAAGAGTTAGGTTAGTTAGAGTAAGAGTTAGGTTAGAGTTAGAGTTAGAGTAAGAGTTAGGGTTAGAGTAGAGAGTAAGAGTTAGGGTTAGAGTAAGAGTAGAGTAAGAGTTAGGGTTAGAGAGAGTAAGAGTTAGGGTTAGAGTAAGAGTAGAGTAAGAGTTAGGGTTAGAGTAAGAGTAGAGTAAGAGTTAGGGTTAGAGTAAACGTAGAGTAAGGGTAGTAAATAGAGAGTAAGAGTAGAGTGAGAGTAGAGTGAGAGTAAGTAAGAATAAGAGTAGAGTAAGAGTTAGGGTTAGAGTAAGAGTAGAGTAAGAGTTAGGGTTAGAGTAAGAGTAGAGTAGAGTAAGAGTTAGGTTAGGGTAGAGTAAGAGTAGAGTAAGAGTAGAGAAAGAGTAGAGAAAGAGTAGAGTAAGAGAGAGTAAGAGTTAGGGTTAGGGTTGGAGTAAGAGTAGAGTAAGAGTTAGGTTAGAGTAAGAGTAGAGTAAGGATTTATGTAAGAGTTAGGGTTAGAGTAAGAGAGAGTAAGAGTTAGAGTAAGAGTAGAGAGAGTAAGAGTTAGAGTAAGAGTAGAGTAAGAGTTAGGTTAGAGTAAGAGTAGAGTAAGAGTTAGAGTAAGAGTTAGAGTAGAGTAAGAGTTAGGTTAGAGTAGAGTAAGAGTTAGGGTTAGAGTAAGAGTAGAGAGTAAGGATTTATGTAAGAGTTAGGTTAGATTAAGAGTAGAGTAAGAGTTAGAGTAAGAGTAGAGTAAGAGTTAGGGTTAGAGTAAGAGTAGAGTAAGAGTTAGGGTTAGAGTAAGAGTAGAGTAAGGATTTATGTAAGAGTTAGGTAGTAGAGTAAGCGTAGAGAGTTAGGGTTCGAGTAAGAGTAGAGTAAGAGTAGAAAAGAGTAGAGTAAGAGTAAGAGTAGCGTAGAGTTAGGGTTCTGAGTAAGAGTAGAGTAAGAGTAGAGAAAAAGAGTAGAGAAAGAGTAGAGTAAGAGTAAGAGTAGAGTAAGAGTTAAGGTTTAGGGTTGGAGTAAGAGTAGAGTAAGAGTTAGGGTTAGAGTAAGAGTAGAGTAAGGATTTATGTAAGAGTTAGGGTTAGAGTAAGAGTAGAGTAAGAGTTAGAGTAAGAGTAGAGTAAGAGTTAGGGTTAGAGTAAGAGTAGAGTAAGGATTTATGTAAGAGTTAGGTTAGAGTAAGAGTAGAGTAAGAGTTAGAGTAAGAGTAGAGTAAGAGTTAGGGTTAGAGTAAGAGTAGAGTAGAGTAAGAGTTAGGGTTAGAGTAAGAGTAGAGTAGAGTAGAGTAAGAGTAAGAGTAAGAGTAAGAGTAAGAGAGTAAGAGTTAGGGTTAGAGTAGAGTAAGAGTTAGGGTTAGAGTAAGAGTAGAGTAAGAGTTAGGGTTAGAGTAGAGTAAGAGTTAGAGTAAGAGTAGAGTAAGAGTTAGGGTTAGAGTAAGAGTAGAGTAAGGATTTATGTAAGAGTTAGGGGTAGAGTAAGGGTAGAGTAAGCGTAGAGTTAGAGTTAGGGTTAGAGTAAGAGTAGAGTAAGAGTAGAGAAAGAGTAGAGTAAGAGTTAGGGTTAGGGTTGGAGTAAGAGTAGAGTAAGAGTTAGGGTTAGAGTAAGAGTAGAGTAAGGATTTATGTAAGAGTTAGGGTTAGAGTAAGAGTAGAGTAAGAGTTAGAGTAAGAGTAGAGTAGAGTAAGAGAGTTAGGGTTAGAGTAGAGTAAGAAGTTAGGGTTAGAGTAAGAGTAGAGGAAGAGTTAGGGTTAGAGTAAGAGTAGAGTAAGAGTTAGGGTTAGGGTTAGAGTAAGAGTAGAGTAGAGTAAGAGTTAGGGTTAGAGTAAGAGTAGAGTAAGAGTAAGAGTTAGAGTAGAGTAGAGTTAGAGAGTAGAGTTAGAGTAGAGTAAGTAGAGTAAGGAGTTAGAGTAAGAGTAGAAGTAGAGAAGAGTTAGAGTAAGAGTTAGAGTTAGATTAGAGTAGAGTTATGTACAAGTAAGTATAAGAGTAAGTTAGAAGTTTGGAGTTAGAGTCCGAGTAAGAGTAGGATTTAGGCGTTAGAAGAGTAGGAGTAGAGAAGAAAAGTAGAAGTAAGCGTGGCATTAGAGTTAGAGTCTAGAGTACAAGTAGAGTAAGAGTAGACATAAAGTAGAGAAGAGTAAGTAAGTTAGGGTCAGTGAGGTTTTTTAAGAGGAGTTAGAGTAGAGTAGATAGATAAAGAGTAAGAGTAGAGGTTGGGAGTTAGTGGGATAAGAGTTAGGTAGAGTGTATGGTTAGCGTAGTGAGTCTAAGAGATATGTGTTAGGGTTGGAGAAAGAGTAGAACTAAGATGTTTTAAGTAGAGTTCAGAGTTCTATGGTAAGTCCTTAGTAAGAGTTAGATAAGGCAGAGTAAGAGTTAGAGTTAGAGTAGATAGAGTTAAGAGTTAGGGTTAGAGTAGAGTACCGAGAGTTAGGGTTAGAGTAAGAGTAGAGCTAGTAAGAGTTAGGGTTAGAGTAAGAGTTTAGTTAGGTTTAAGTATTTGAGAGTCTTCCGGTTAGAGTAAGATTAGTAAAGTAAGGGTTAGAGTAAGAGTAGAGATTAAGAGTTAGGTCTGAGTAAGTTTAGAGTAGAGTTAGGGTTAGAGTAAGAGTTAGGGTTAGAGTTAGAGTTAGAGAGTAAGAGTTAGGGTTAGAGTAAGAGTAAGAGTAAGAGTTAGGGTTAGAGTTAGTATCCGTAGTAGAGTAAGGAGTAAGAAGTAAGAGTTAGTTAGAGTAAGAGTTCAGTTCCTCAGTTAAGTATCAGTTTCTGATCTAAGTTTCAGAGCACAGAGAGTAGAGTAAGATTAGAGTAATTTAGACAGAGTTAGGGTTAGGTAGCTAGCAGTAAGAGTTAGAGTTAGAGAGTTAGAGTCAGAGTTAGAGAAGAGTAAAGTTAAAGAAGAGTAACCCCGCCAGTTAGAAGAGTAGGGTTAGAGTAAGATCTTCCGCATTAGAGTCCAGTTACAGTTAGCCTAGAGTAAGAGTAAGTAAGAGTAAGAGAGTAAGAGTTAGGGTAAGAGTAAGAGTAGAGTAAGAGTTAGGGTTAGAGAGTCCGAGCAGGTGGGTAAGAGTAAGGGTTAGAGTAAGAGAGAAAGTTAGGGTTAGTAGTGATTGAGTAGTTAAGTAATTCCAGTTCAGTAGAGTAAGAGTTAGGTTAGAGCAAGAAGAGTAAGAGTTAGGTTAGAGTTAGAGTTAGGGGTTAGAGTAAGGTTAGAGAGTAAGAGTTAGGGTTAGAGTAAGAGTAGAGTAAGGATTAGGTTAAGAGTTAGAGTAGAGTTAGGGTAGAGTAGAGTAAGAGTTAGGGTTAGAGTAAGAGTAGAGTAAGAGTTAGGGTTAGTAAGAGTAGAGTAAGAGTTAGAGTAGTTAGAGTAGAGTAAGAGTTAGGTAGGAGTAAGAGTAAGAGTAAGAGTTAGAGTTAAGAGTAGAGTAAGAGTTAGGGTTAGAGTAGAGTAAGAGTTAAGAGTTAGAGTAGTAGAGTAGAGTAGAGTAAGAGTTAGGGTTAGAGTAGTAAGAGAGTAGAGTAAGAGTTAGAGTTAGAGTAAGAGTAGAGTAAGAGTAGAGTAAGAGTTAGAGTTAGGGTTAGAGTAGAGTAAGGATTTATGTAAGAGTTAGGGTTAGAGTAAGAGTAGAGTAAGAGTTAGGGTTAGAGTAAGAGTAGAGTAAGAGTTAGGGTTAGAGTAAACGTGAGAGTAAGCGTAGAGTAAGGGTAGATAGGCGTGAGAGTAAGAGTAGAGTGAGAGTAGAGTGAGAGTAAGTAAGAATAAGAGTAAGAGTAGAGTAAGAGTTAGGGTTAGAGTAAGAGTAGAGTAAGAGTTAGGGTTAGAGTAGAGTAAGAGTTAGGGTTAGAGTAAGAGTAGAGTAAGAGTTAGGGTTAGAGTAAGAGTAGAGTAAGAGTTAGGGTTAGAGTAGAGTAAGAGTTAGGGTTAGAGTAAGAGTAGAGTAAGAGTTAGGGTTAGAGTAAGAGTAGAGTAAGGATTTATGTAAGAGTTAGGGGTAGAGTAAGGGTAGAGTAAGCGTAGAGTTAGGGTTCGAGTAAGAGTAGAGTAAGAGTAGAGAAAGAGTAGAGTAAGAGTAAGAGTAAGAGTTAGGGTTAGGGTTAGGGTTGGAGTAAGAGTAGAGTAAGAGTTAGGGTTAGAGTAAGAGTAGAGTAAGAGTTAGGGTTAGAGTAAGAGTAGAGTAAGGATTTATGTAAGAGTTAGGGTAGAGTAAGGGTAGAGTAAGCGTAGAGTTAGGGTTAGAGTAAGAGTAGAGAGTAAGAGTAGAGAAAGAGTAGAGTAAGTGTAAGAGTAAGAGTAAGAGTAAGAGTAAGAGTAAGAGTAAGAGTTAGGGTTAGGGTTAGGGTTGGAGTAAGAGTAGAGTAAGGATTTATGTAAGAGTTAGGGTTAGATTAAGAGTAGAGTAAGAGTTAGAGTAAGAGTAGAGTAAGAGTTAGGGTTAGAGTAGAGTAAGAGTTAGGGTTAGAGTAAGAGTAGAGTAAGAGTTAGGGTTAGAGTAAGAGTAAGAGTTAGGGTTAGGGTTAGAGTAAGAGTAGAGTAAGGATTTATGTAAGAGTTAGGGTTAGAGTAAGAGTAGAGTAAGAGTTAGGGTTAGAGTAGAGTAAGAGTTAGGGTTAGAGTAAGAGTAGAGTAAGGATTTATCTAAGTGTTAGGGGTAGAGGTAGTAGAGAGTAAGAGTAAAGAAGAATAAGAGTAAGAGTAAGAAGCATAAGAGTAAGAGTAAGAGAGTAAGCATAGAGTAAGGGTAGAGTAAGAGTAGAGTAAGGATTTGAGTAAGAATAAGAGTAGAGTAGAGTAAGCATAGAGTAAGGGTAGAGTAAGAGTAGAGAGTAAGCATAGAGTAAGGGTGAGAGTAAGAGTAGAGTAAGGATTTATGTAAGGGTAGAGTAAGAGTAGAGTAAGGATTTAGTAAGAGTTAGGGTTAGAGTAAGGGTAGAGTAGAGTTAGAGTAGAGTAAGAGTAAGAATAAGAGTAAGAGTAGAGTAAGCATAGAGTAAGGGTAGAGTAAGAGTAGAGTAAGCATAGAGTAAGAATAAGAGTAAGAGTAGAGTAAGATTTAGAGTAAGGGTAGAGTAAGAGTAGAGTAAGGATTTATGTAAGGGTAGAGTAAGAGTAGAGTAAGGATTTATGTAAGAGTTAGGGTTAGAGTAAGTAGTAGAGTAGAGTAGTTAGAGTAGAGTAAGAGTAAGAGTAAGAGTATAAGAGTAGAGTAAGCATAGAGTGAGGTGAAGTAAGAGTAGAGTGAGAGTAGAGTGAGAGTAGAGTGAGAGTAGAGTTAGAGTAGAGTAAGAGTAAGGGTAGAGTAAGAGAGTTAGAGTAGAGTAAGAGTTAGTAGAGTTAGGGTTAAGAAGTAAGAGTAGAGTAAGAGTAGAGTAAGAGTAGAGTAAGGAGTTAGTAAGAGTAAGAGTGAGAGTAAGAGTAAGAGTAAGAATAAGAATAAGAATAGAGTAAGAGTAAGAGAGAGTAAGAGTAGAGTTAGGGTTAGGGTAAGAGTAGCGTAGAGGTAAGTAAGTAGAGTAGAGTAGAGTGAGAGTAAGTGAGAGTAAGAAGAGTAAGAGTAAGAGTAAGAGTAGAGAGTAAGAGTTAGGGTTAGGTTAGAGTAGAGTTAGGGTTAGAGTAAGGGTAGAGTTAGGTTAGAGTAAGAGTAGTAGAGTAAGAGTAGAGTAAGAGTAGAGTAAGAGTAGAGTAAGGATTTGAGTAAGGAAGAGTAAGTAAGTAGTAAGATTTATGTAAGAGTTAGGGGGTAGAGTAAGCGTAGAGTAAGAGTAAGAGTTAGGGTTTATGTAGAGTAAGAGTTAGGGTTAGAGTAAGAGTAGAGTAAGGATTTGAGTAAGGGAAGAGTAAGAGTAGAGTAATGAGGTTTATGTAAGAGTTAGGGGTAGAGTAAGCGTAGAGTAAGGGTAGAGTGAGTTTATGTAAGAGTTAGGGGTAGAGTAAGCGTAGAGTAAGGTGTAGAGTAAGGATTTATGTAAGAGTTAGGGGTAGAGTAAGGGTAGAGTAAGCGTAGAGTAAGGGTAGAGTAAGGATTTATGTAAGAGTTAGGGGGTAGAGTAAGGGTAGAGTAAGCGTAGAGTAAGCGAGAGTAAGAGAGTAAGTAATGATTTATGTAGAGTTAGGGGTAGAGTAAGCGTAGAGTAAGGGTAGAGTAAGGGTTTATGTAAGAGTTAGGGGTAGAGTAAGCGTGAGTAAGGGTAGAGTAAGGATTTATGTAAGAGTTAGGGGTAGAGTAAGGGGAGAGTAAGCGTAGAGTAAGCGTAGAGTAAGAGTAGAGTAAGGCTTTATGTAAGAGTTAGGGTAAGAGTAGAGTAAGGGTAGAGAGTAAGGGCAGAATAGAGTAAGAGTAGAGTCAAAGTAAGAATCGGAGTAAAAGTTAGAGTCAGAGTTTTGACAGCTGACAGTAACACTATCAAGGCAGGCAAACAAAGCTCACGCTTTTGCTTTTCACAAAATGTGTAAATCTGGACAGAGATTTATTGCAAGTATTTACTGTATCGTCCCCTTGCCACAAACACTCATATGGAGGGTTAGGTTAGGGTTAGGGCCAACTAGGGGTGACAAAACTAGTCGATTTAGGAAGCAAAATAATCTGAGCTATAAAATAATCAAATTAATCTTTCTTTTGATGTATTGCATGCTCAGATATTCATACAACAAAGTATTCTATGGGCCATTATATTTTTGTGAAGATCAAAAACCCAGGCGGGGCTGGCAACTGGCGAGGAAAGAGTTAAAGGACAAAACCCTACGCTAGCTCTACTATTCCTCTTTCTATTAGATTATATAATGAAAAGATGTTATATTACTGTACTCCCGAGCATGTTTGGGTATTTTTACTTTATGTATGCATAGTATTGCTAAGCAGAAAAGTAAATAAACTACACTTTGCGTATTACTCAAACCAGACCGTGGTTTTGTGGTCTAATATATTGTGTACAAACAGAAATAAATCTACACACAAGCGGAAATGAGTCCTAAATACATGACAACCCTTCCTAAACCACGACTGCACATCGAGAGAGTGTTTCACTTACACTAGTCTCAGTAAGCATTATTACACATCCTGTATTGCACATAATCTGAGGAATACTTCTGGTCTAAACACAGCATCTGTCATTGTTTTAAACTGATCACTTACTTCAGTCACGTCCATGACTTTGATGGCGGCCAGCTGTCCGGTTTTGACATGTCGACCCTAAGTGGAAACACAGAGGAAATAGGTTAGAAACACAAAACAATGATAAGTATGATCTGTGCTTTAATATTGCTGTAGGGATGCACCAAACTTTTGGCCACTTAAAGAGAAAACAGGATAAAAATCTGCTTCGGAAGATCAACATTACCATGGATAAACAGCAGGGCTCATGATTCTGGTTTGATTGACCTCAAGACTCCTGCTGTAAAGCCTTGGGTTTCCTGCTACTTGAATGGACTAACCCTCCTCCGGGTCAAACCCCAGGTCTAATGTTCCCAATATATGCACAGACACAGGTTTGATATCTAACCCTCCTCCGGGTCAAACCGCAGGTCAACTAGTGTTCCCAATATATGCACAGACACAGGTTTGATATCTAACCCTCCTCCGGGTCAAACCCCAGGTCATCTAGTGTTCCCAATATATGCACAGACACAAGTTTGATATCTAACCCTCCTCCAGGTCAAACCCCAGGTCATCTAGTGTTCCCAATATATGCACAGACACAGGTTTGATATCTAACCCTCCTCCGGGTCAAACCCCAGGTCATCTAGTGTTCCCAATATATGCACAGACACAAGTTTGATATCTAACCCTCCTCGGTCAAACCCCAGGTCATCTAGTGTTCCCAATATATGCACAGACACAGGTTTGATATCTAACCCTCCTCCGGGTCAAACCCCAGGTCATCTAGTGTTCCCAATATATGCACAGACACAGGTTTGATATCTAACCCTCCTCCGGGTCAAACCCCAGGTCATCTAGTGTTCCCAATATATGCACAGACACAAGTTTGATATCTAACCCTCCTCCGGGTCAAACCGCAGGTCAACTAGTGTTCCCAATATATGCACAGACACAGGTTTGATATGGTGGCAGTTGAATCCAAAAGTCAGAGATTACACGTTTCACTCACATCCACATAATTCATACTCTAGGCTCGAATATTATTTTTATGCCTGAAGAGTGTGTGTGTGCAGTTCAGTCCAGTCACATTGATTGTTGTTCATCAGATCAATCATCAGTGCATTTGCAGATCGACCCTAAAACTTCAAACTAGAGATTAAATACAAAGAGCAACGCGTTTTGATCTTTTGTTCTGGACAGTTTATCATAATTCTGGCTTGATAACAGAGACTCCCCAGGATCGTCTACTGTTCATATGTACAGGATCATATTACACTGTTCAAGACACGGACTGGAACATTTTTCAGATCAGATAAATAAATAAATAAATAAATAAATAAATAAATAAAGTGATTTCAGGGCTCAACGCTAAGGATTTTTTCTACTGGGGGTTGGGCCAGTGGTTAAAATGTTTACTTGCCCTGCCAAAATTTTTACTGGCCCCACCACAAAAAAAAAAACCAAGTAGATTTTTAACAGAGACTTGAAGACTGACAGGGTAGGGGCCGTTCTAATCTCTAGAGGCAGGGTGTTCCAGAGTCGAGGCCCTGCCACCGCAAATGCACGCTCCCCTCTACGCTTGAGTCTAACGCGAGGGACTACCAGCAGAGCCTGGCCGTTGGATCTTAGGCTGTGTACGAATGAACAAGACCAGATAGATAGGCAGGAGGCTAAGTTATGCAGCCTCTCACACAGCCATTTCCAGAGTTTTCAGTGTGAGAAAGCCTTTGATTTTAGACAGTAAACCGAGTTGGTAGAAACTTGAGCTGATTACAGATTAAATATGTTTGTCAAATTTTAAATGCTGGTCAACTAGAACACATAGGTTCCACACTCCTGAGGATTTAAAAGATGATAGACTCTTTAAATCAGGGCTTATACACTGAGAATTTTCATTTGGGCCAAATACAATGACCTCAGTCTTGTCTTCAATTAGAAAGAGGAAGTTTTGGGCTAGCCATGCTTTTACCTCCTCTAAGCATAGTAGAAGGGAATTTATCGCTACAGGGTTGTTTCTCTTGATAGGAATATAAAAATGAAATGAAACACTATGTTCCACTGGTAGCATGTAAAGAGAAAATAGGGAAGGAGCCAAAATAGAGCCCCTGTGGAAGACCACAGGTCAGAGGTGCCATTGAGCTGGAGAAATTACCCATCTTAACTAAAAACGTCCTTTCAGACAGGTATGACTGAAACCATGTCAGAACAGAAGCTTTTAGACCCACCCAGGACTCTAGTCTAGATAAAAGTGTATGATGGTCAATGGTATCAAAAGCTGCTGAGAGATCTAAGAGAACAAGAACCACAGTGTCTCCGGTCAGTGGAGAGATAAATATAATTTAACACTCTCAGGAGGGCGGACTCAGCGCTGCGAGCAGACCTAAAACCAGATTGAAAGACCTCATAGATACCATTATTAGACGAAAAGTGTCTTTTTCATGTTCAGTCGTTTACATTTCACTGCCAGTTGTATATTCTGTATATAACTGTGTATGTGACAAATAAAACTCTTGAGCTTGAACTCCACTGGTCCATCCTTCCATTCCATACAGTGGGCTTATCCGTTTTTCAGAATATGCATGTCAATGCATCCAACCACTGGAAATCCTAAAGGAAATTTGAATTATTAGGTTACTTCCAGAGGTTTATCAAGTGAACGTCAGGATCCTGAATAAAGGGACATGCCATTTTTGTCACTTTGACCGTGTCCTCATGATGATCCAAGATGGCGCCGCCGTGTTCGGTTGCCGTTCAGGTCGCTCCGCGAAGACAAATAAAACTCTTGAAATATGAGCAATGAATACATTTTCCTGCACTGCAAAGAATGCTTTTCTTACTTTGTATTTTTGTCTGGCTGTTTCCAGTCAAAATATCTAAAGATTCTTAAATCAAGATGCATTTTCTACATAAGAAAAAATTAATTTTGCAAATGATCTGGCAGTGGGGTAAGAAAAATAATCTTGTTTCCGTTTGCATTAGGATTATTTTTCTTACCCCACTGCCAGATCATTTTACTTGTTTTAAGCAAAATGAGCTTACTTCAGATTTTAGATTTAATTTAGAATTTTTAGATATTTGTACTTGAAATAATGTAATAATTGTATAAAATTCTCAGTAAGAAAAGCATTTGTGCAGCGTGAATGAACAAATAAAGTAAAGTATGTAAAAGTATTTTACCGCTGAAGTTTTAAAAAGGAGGAGGAGACCGAAAGAAACTCTGGGTTTACCGAAGAAAACCTGCTCCCGACCGGGTTAGGTTCACAGAGTACGTTTCCATGGTAACTGACTCGGAGTACAAGTTACCTCTCTTTCAGACACAGGCTTGACTTACCCTGCTTTCTTAGGTTTAACATACCTCCCATTCTGAAACAGAAAACCCAGAGTTTCCCTCATTTCAGGGTTAACAGTACCCTTTTTTCACGTACCCTTTCTGAAACGGCCCCCAGTCATAATGTTATGCCTGACTGATGCATGATTAAAGTTTACACCACTTCTATTATTGATTGCAATCAGGATGTAAAGAGAGTTTAAACCAGTATAGTAAAAAAAGTGTTTATGAAAAACATTGCATTTCAATGTAAAACGTGACTTTGATAGTCTGGTTAGTCTGTGGTGTGTTTGGTGTGGCTAGGAGAAGTTGTGAATGGCCAGTAACTTCTCTCAGACCGGTAGCTTTATTCCAAACTCTGAAGAAAACCACGAGAAAGCGGTTTATTGTGTGAACATGCTAGAGAAAGACAAACTCTCAACCCTCGTGGTTAATAAACGTCCTCCAGTCGTTCAGTACGAGTGCACGAGATCTCTTTAAGAACCTATGATGATGCACGAGCCACGTCCCTCGGCAGAAACCAACATTTGCATGATGTTCAAAACACTGCTATCTGCAAAATAAACGAGTGTTTTCCTCATGTAGTGAGGCTCATGGAACATTAGCAGTGAATAAGAGAGCTAGTGTGAGGCTAGAGAATCACAGACGCTTCCTCACACACTCAGAGCGTCTGTCAGAGATGTGCTTGAGTGCATATGTGTGTGTGCACAGTCTGCCTGGTTACAAACTCCCTCAGCCAATCAGAGACTCGTGCTGAGGTCACGTGCTCAGAGCTCTCTGGGGCTCGTGAATCATATGATAATAAATTAACACGCTTATATCTGTGTTTATGTCATGGAAACGCCAGTCTGGCCTCAAACACACAGATACATTATACATTATGACCAAAAACATTAGTGACATTAAATGATTAAGGAATAAATCCAGCCACTTTAAACATGAGCTGTTCTCCTCAAGAGAGCAAACAAAGAGTGTATGTCACAACAGAGACTCTCTCGGACTCACACAGGCCAAGTGTGAATGTTTGAGGATCATTCAATGCCAACCATCAGGGGTTAATGGCTCTGTCCGTCCTGGACTCGGTCAGAAGAGCGTTCAGTGTGTCAGCAGCGGCTCCGCACACGTGACACACAGCTCGCGTCTCATTGGCCGACACTAAGATAAACAATCGACACGCACTGAAGGAAAGAAACACAAGAGTTATGTGGGAGGGCAGATGTTCATTCCTGATATCAACGGCCCCACAAGAACCCATTGTTTCTGTTCAAAAGCCTGCTGGCTGAGCACTCACACTGACAGCATGCATCTCACACACACACACACACACACACAGATCGTGACTCAACGGGACAGATGAAGCAAACCTTCACAGTGATCGGTGCAAACATAAACACTGCATTTAAAAGGCCCTTTATTACTCTCGTGTCTAAAACTATTCATGATGCACGGATTATAAATCACAGTACACTTCAGGGTTCAGTCTCAGATCCAGCTAAAGTGGACATTCACACACTTCACATGGAAACACAAGCTCATGCCAGGGAGCTTCACATTTCTGACATTTCAACTCTGACCTGTGACCTCGTGTGACCAACAGAAGATCAACACCTCACGTCATGACCTCACCGCTGAATAAAACGATGCAAGTGTTAAATCTCCAGGACTGTTCAGATGTATTATTATTTGTTACATGCTGAATTCATGCTTCCACATTAGACACGGCAGAGCATGACGTCCCATCACACCCTCCGCAGCGTCTGAAGACGTTAGCATGTTCAGAATCAGTGACCTTTGACCTCTCTCAGCGATCACACAGGACCAGTCCTTTAGCCTGTCCTGCTGTCGCTATAGCCACTGCTGTAGACGCATATGCAGTATTAAAGCTAATGATTAATCGATCGTTAATTTAAACAATCAATCATGGGAATTAGTGTAAATTGACATCCCTAGCGCATACGTACACTTAGGATGAAATGTACGGAAAGTTTTATAAACGAGGCCCCTGCACTAAAGGCGTGTTTCAAACGGCTTCGGCCGTGAGTGAGGAAACCCGCTCGGTGTGCTCACCATCTAGTGTGCGCTTGTGTTTTCCATCGCTCGAGTCTCGCAGAAAACAGAACTGCCGTGATGATGATGCTGGTTTGAGCTGCGAGAGGAGTTGCACGGTCACCGTAAGTTACGGTCCACTGTCTGGATTTTACTCTATAACATGTTAAATATGGATATTTTTCTTACACAAAGGCGGCCTTTATTAACCCCTGACAGCTGGAATCTGCTCTTCAAGACAACGGCAAGTTTTAAACGTTCAAAGCATCTTTTAACTGTTTGACTTAGCTGAAATATTGCCATACACTTTGAATATGGAAACTAGTGTTATCAAATATTGATATTTCTATAGTATCGATACTGAAATATCTGAAACGATTGTGTATAATTACAGTCATTCACGCAGACGTTGCGCTCACATCCGACGCACACACACACATAATAAAGCCGCCGCTGAAATACAAGCGCCAAATTTAGCTATTTTTCACAGCATATTTATGGTCAAATACACTCAAAAATGAGGTCACTGATGAGCATTAACGTAAACAGTCGTAAAGCGTTCAGGAAGAACGTGTAACAGGAGCAGTGTTTTGGATCAGTGCGTCAGCTCTTAAAGGGACAGGCAG
>CM031951.1:6741868-6794368 GCA_018749465.1 Paracanthobrama guichenoti | reverse complement strand
TACCTATTGTCGCACCGCTCGCGTCCGGCGTAGACAGCATCACTGATTATATTGGGTTATATTACCTATTGTCGCACCGCTCGCGTCCGGCGTAGACAGCATCACTGATTATAATGGGTTTATTACCTATTGTCGCTCCGCTCGCATCCGGCGTAGACAGCATCACTGATTATAATGGGTTATATTACCTATTGTCGCACCGCTCACGTACGGCGTAGACAGCATCACTGATTATAATGGGTTATATTATCTATTGACGCTCCGCTCACGTCCGCGTAGACAGCATCACTGATTATATTGGGTTATATTACCTATTGTCGCATCGCTCCGCTCGCGTCCGGCGTAGACAGCATCACTGATTATAATGGGTTATATTACCTATTGTCGCACCGCTCACGTACGGTGTAGACAGCATCACTGATTATAATGGGTTATATTATCTATTGACGCTCCGCTCATGTCCGGCGCAGACAGCATCACTGATTATAATGGGTTATATTACCTATTGTCACATCGCTCCGCTCACGTCCGCGTAGACAGCATCACTGATTATATTGGGTTATATTACCTATTGTCGCATCGCTCCGCTCGCGTCCGGCGTAGACAGCATCACTGATTATAATGGGTTATATTACCTATTGTCGCACCGCTCACGTACGGCGTAGACAGCATCACTGATTATAATGGGTTATATTATTTATTGTCGCATCGCTCTGCTTGCGTCCGGCATAGACAGCATCACTGATTATAATGGGTTATATTACCTATTGTCGCACCGCTCGCGTCCAGTGTAGACAGCATCACTGATTATAATGGGTTATATTACCTATTGTCGCACCACTCACGTACGGCGTAGACAGCATCACTGATTATAATGGGTTATATTACCTATTGTCGCACCGCTCACGTACGGCGTAGACAGCATCACTGATTATAATGGGTTATATTATTTATTGTCGCATCGCTCTGCTCGCGTCCGGCATAGACAGCATCACTGATTATAATGGGTTATATTATCTATTGTCGCATCGCTCCGCTCGCGTCCGGCATAGACAGCATCACTCACTATAATGGGTTATATTACCTATTGTCGTACCACTCGCGTCCGGTGTAGACAGGATCACTGATTATATTGGGTTATATTATCTATTGTCGCACCGCTCACGTATGGCGTAGACAGCATCACTGATTATAATGGGTTATATTACCTATTGTCGCATCGCTCCGCTCGCGTCCGGCGTAGACAGCATCACTGATTATATTGGGTTATATTACCTATTGTCGCACCGCTCGTGTCCAGTGTAGACCGCATCACTGATTATAATGGGTTATATTACCTATTGTTGCATCGCTCCGCTCGCGTCCAGTGTAGACAGCATCACTGATTATAATGGGTTATATTACCTATTGTCGCATATATATATATATATATATATATATATATATATATATATATATATATTTATTTTACACACACACACACACTCACCTGTCAGGATTATTAGGAACACCATACTAATACTGTGTTTGACCCCCTTTCACCTTCAGAACTGCCTTAATTCTATGTGGCACTGATTCAACAAGGTGCTGAAAGCATTCTTTAGAAATGTTGGCCCATATTGATAGGATAGCATCTTGCAGTTGATGGAGATTTGTGGAATGCACATCCAGGGCACGAAGCTCCCGTTCCACCACATCCCAAAGATGCTCTATTGGGTTGAGATCTGGTGACTGTGGGTGCCATTTTAGTACAGTGAACTCATTGTCATGTTCAAGAAACCAATTTGAAATGATTCGCGCTTGTGACATGGTGCATTATCCTGCTGGAAGTAGCCATCAGAGAATGGGTACATGGTGGTCATAAAGGGATGGACATGGTCAGAAACAATGCTCAGGTAGGCCGTGGCATTTAAACGATGCCCAATTGGCACTAAGGGCCCTAAAGTGTGCCAAGAAAACATCCCCCACACCATTACATCACCACCACCAGCCTGCACAGTGGTAACAAGGCATGATGGATCCATGTTCTCATTCTGTTTACACCAAATTCTGACTCTACCATCTGAATGTCTCAACAGAAATCGAGACTCATCAGACCAGGCAACATTTTTCCAGTCTTCAACTGTCCGATTTTGGTGAGCTTGTGCAAATTGTAGCCTCTTTTTCCTATTTGTAGTGGAGATGAGTGGTACCCGGTGGGGTCTTCTGCTGTTGTAGCCCATCCGCCTCAAGGTTGTGTGTGTTGTGGCTTCACAAATGCTTTGCTGCATACCTCGGTTGTAACGAGTGGTTATTTCAGTCAAAGTTGCTCTTCTATCAGCTTGAAACAGTCGGCCCATTCTCCTCTGACCTCTAGCATCAACAAGGCATTTTCGCCCACAGGACTGACGCATACTGGATGTTTTTCCCTTTTCACACCATTCTTTGTAAACCCTAGAAATGGTTGTGCGTGAAAATCCCAGTAACTGAGCAGATTGTGAAATACTCAGACCGGCCCGTCTGGCACCAACAACCATGCCACACTCAAAATTGCTTAAATCACCTTTCTTTCCCATTCTGACATTCAGTTTGGAGTTCAGGAGATTGTCTTGACCAGGACCACACCCCTAAATGCACTGAAGCAACTGCCATGTGATTGGTTGATTAGATAATTGCATTAATGAGAAATTGAACAGGTGTTCCTACTTTTTTATTCTATTTCTATTATAATTTCCTCCTTGTGTTTTTAAATGTGAATTTGCACTGTCCATGGAGCGGACCTGTTTACATTTCACTGCCGGTTGTATATTCTGTATATAACTGTGTATGTGACAAATAAAACTCTTTAATCTTGAACAATACATCACTCCATTCGGTGTGAGAGAATACGAATGCAGATTCAGAACTCAGTCAGTGAGCGCACACTAAACAACAGTGACGACTCAAAAGGCCTCTGATTGGACACTGTGTTCATAAGCTCAACAGAAACGTGTGATTGGTTATAATGCACCGCACATGAAAAGAAATGTGACGTAACATGAGCAAATCTACTGTAAATGTAATGCTGCAATCAACGTTTTTAATCATGACAGCCGTAAAGGGCGTTTTTTTGGCCCCCTTATCTTGAATTTGGGGCATTTTTGTCCCAAACCCCCATTAATAAAACTACATTTACACGAAATTACAGTCTGACAGAAACATTTCAAATGACTGATTTGAACTGTTGGTCTGTGTGGGTCTATTCACTCATTCAACCTGATTCAGTGATTCATGTTTATGATATTTTCCTGCATTATAAGCACGGAACTTGTGGAAGCGACTGAAATTGTGTGCGTTCTCCTCAGTCTGCTGCTGACTTTCAGACCCTGCTTATATTTCAATGGTCTTATTTCTTTTACATTATAGAAGCTTAAACGAGTCAGACAGTGATGAGCCATTTCTGGAAATAATATATTTTTTAAATATCCCACAATATATGTTCTATGTCCCTCAGAAGTCCATGTTTTTGGTGGCAGTGTGGCTACATTCTCACAGATTAGATGCATTTCTACTGTCAGGCCAAAGGCGGGTGTGCTAGTGCGTGCCAGGGCAAGTCGCGTTTCCACGGTCACTCGTCAGGGCATGAGCAAATCTACTGTAACTGGCCCGTTGAATACCTTGGTCCAAAGCAGGCCAGCTCAGGCTTGAAGAGTGGTTACGAACAAAGGTGGGATTTATCTGAACCTGAAGACAGCAGCACCATTTCATATACCAGCTAACATCAGCATTAAAGGGATAGTTCACCCAAAAATTTAAATTATCCCATGATCATAGTGATATTAAACTGCACTTATGATGATGGGTGGATGCACTTATGATGATAGATGCACTTTTATGATGGATGGATGCAATTATGGTAGATGGATGCACGATGGTAGGTGGATGCACTATGGTGGGTGGATGCACTTATGACGATGGATAGATGGATGCACTTTTACGATGGATGGATGGATGGATGGATGCACTTTTACGATGGGTGATTGCACTTATGATGGGTGGATGCACTATGATAATGATGGGTGGATGCACTTATGATGATGGGTGGATGCACTTATGATGATGGGTGGATGCACTTTTACGATGGGTGGATGCACTTTTACGATGGGTGGATGCACTTTTATGATGGGTGGATGCACTTTTACGATGGGTGGATGCACTTTTACGGTGGATGGATGCACTTGTGACGGGTTATTGCACTTGTGACGGGTAGATGCAATTATAATGACGGGTGGATGCACTTATGATGGGTGGATGCACTTATGATGGGTGGATAGATGGATGCACTTTTTTACTATGGATGGATGGATGGATGCACTTTTACGATGGGTGATTGCACTTATGATGGGTGGATGCACTATGATGATGATGTGTGGATGCACTATGATGATGGGTGGATGCACTTTTACAATGGATGGGTGGATGCACTTGTGACGGGTTATTGCACTTGTGACGGGTGGATGCACTTATGATGACGGGTGGATGCACTTATGATGACGGGTGGATGCACTTATGATGACGGGTGGATGCACTTATGATGACGGGTGGATGCACTTATGATGACGGGTGGATGCACGTGGATGCACTATGATGGGTGATTGCACTTACGATGGGTGATTGCACTTACACGATGGGTGGATGCAATTATGATGATGGGTAGATGGATGCACTTTTTTTACGATGATGGGTAGATGGATGCACTTTTACGATGGGTAGATGGATGAACTTATGACAGGTGATTGCACTTACGACGGGTGGATGCACTTTTACGATGATGGGTAGATGGATGCACTTTTACGATGATGGGTAGATGGATGCACTTTTACGATGGATACGATGGATAGATGGATGCATTTTTACGATGGATACGATGGGTAGATGGATGCATGTTTACGATGGATACGATGGGTAGATGGATGCATTTTTACGATGGATACGATGGGTAGATGGATGCATTTTTACGATGGATACGATGGGTAGATGGATGCACTTTTACGATGGGTATGGTGGATGCACTTTTTACGATGGGTGGATGGGTAGATGGATGCACTCTTACGATGGATACGATGGTTAGATGGATGCACTTTTACGATGGGTACGATGGGTAGATGGATGCACTTTTACGACGGGTAGATGGATGGATGCACTTTTACGATGGGTAGATGGATGGATGCACTTTTACGATGGGTAGATGGATGGATGGACTTTTACGATGGGTAGATGGATAGATGGATGGACTTTGGATAGATGGATGGACTTTTACGATGGGTAGATGGATAGATGGATGGACTTTTACGATGGGTAGATGGATAGATGGATGGACTTTTACGATGGGTAGATGGATGGATGGACTTTTACGATGGGTAGATGGATGGATGGATGGACTTTTACGATGGGTAGATGGATGGATGGATGGACTTTTACGATGGGTAGATGGATGGATGGATGGACTTTTACGATGGGTAGATGGATGGATGGATGGACTTTTACGATGGGTAGATGGATGGATGGATGGACTTTTACGATGGGTAGATGGATGGATGGATGGACTTTTACGATGGGTAGATGGATGGATGGATGGACTTTTACGATGGGTAGATGGATGGATGGATGGACTTTTACGATGGGTAGATGGATGGATGGATGGACTTTTACGATGGGTAGATGGATGGATGGATGGACTTTACGATGGGTAGATGGATGGATGGATGGACTTTTACGATGGGTAGATGGATGGATGGATGGACTTTTACGATGGGTAGATGGATGGATGGATGGACTTTTCTGATGGGTAGATGGATGGATGGATGGACTTTTACGATGGGTAGATGGATGGATGGATGGACTTTTACGATGGGTAGATGGATGGATGGATGGACTTTTTACGATGGGTAGATGGATGGATGGATGGACTTTTACGATGGGTAGATGGATGGATGGATGGACTTTACGATGGGTAGATGGATGGATGGATGGACTTTTTACGATGGGTAGATGGATGGATGGATGGACTTTTACGATGGGTAGATGGATGGATGGATGGACTTTTACGATGGGTAGATGGATGGATGGATGGACTTTACGATGGGTAGATGGATGGATGGATGGACTTTTACGACGGATGGGTAGATGGATGGATGGATGGACTTTACGATGGGTAGATGGATGGATGGATGGATGGACTTTTACGATGGGTAGATGGATGGATGGACTTTTACGATGGGTAGATGGATGGATGGACTTTTACGATGGGTAGATGGATGGATGGACTTTTACGATGGGTAGATGGATGGATGCACTTTTACGATGGATGGATGCACTTTTACGATGGATGGATGCACTTTTACGATGGATGGATGCACTTTTACGACGGATGGATGCACTTTTACGACGGATGGATGCATGGATGGATGCACTTACGATGATGGATGGATGGATGGATGCACTTTTGACGGATGGATGGATGGATGGATGCACTTTTACGACGGATAGATGGATGGATGCACTTTTACGACGGATAGATGGATGGATGCACTTTTACGACGGATAGATGGATGCACTTTTACGACGGATAGATGGATGGATGCACTTTTACGACGGATAGATGGATGCACTTTTACGACGGATAGATGGATGCACTTTTACGATGGATAGATGGATGCACTTTTACGATGGATGCACTTTTACGATGGATGCACTTTTACGATGGATGCACTTTTACGATAGATAGATGGATGCACTTTTACGATGGACGGATGCACTTTTACGATGGATAGATGCACTTATGATGGGTGATTGCACTTGACGGGTGGATGCACATTATGATGGGTGGATGCACTTTTACGATGGATAGATGCACTTACGGCGGGTGGATGCACTTACGGCGGGTGGATGCACTTATGATGACGGGTGGATGCACTTATGATGACGGGTGGATGCACTTACGACGATGATGGGTGGATGCACTTATGATGATGATGGGTGGATGCACTTACAATGATGATGGGTGGATGGGTGGATGCACTTATGACGATGGGTGGAGGCACTTATGATGGGTGGATGCACTTTTACGATGGATAGATGCACTTATGACGGGTGGATGCACTTATGACGGGTGGATGCACTTACGACGGGTGGATGCACTTACGACGGGTGGATGCACTTACGACGGGTGGATGCACTTATGATGGGTGGATGCACTTATGATGACGGTGGATGCACTTATGATGACGGATGGATGCACTTATGATGACGGATGGATGCACTGATGATGATGATGGGTGGATGCACTTTTACGATGATAGATGCACTTATGACGGGTGATTGCACTTATGATGATGGGTGATTGCACTTATGATGGGTGGATGCACGTGGATGCACTATGATGGGTGATTGCACTTATGATGGGTGGATGCACTTTTACGATGGATGGATGGATGGATGCACTTTTACGATGGATCGATGCACTTCTGATGGGTGATTGCACTTACGATGGGTGGATGCACTTCTGATGATGGGTGGATGCACTTATGATGGGTGGATGCACTTCTGATGAGGGGTGGATGCACTTCTGATGATGGGTGGATGCACTTTTACGATGGATAGATGGATGCACTTTTGCGATGGATAGATGGATGCACTTATGATGGGTGATTGCACTTACGATGGGTGGATGGACTTCTGATGATGGGTGGATGCACTTCTGATGATGGGTGGATGCACTTTTACGATGGATAGATGGATGCACTTTTACGATGGATAGATGGATGCACTTATGACGGGTGATTGCACTTATGATGGTAGATGCACTTCTGATGATGGGTGGATGCACTTCTGATGATGGGTGGATGCACTTCTGATGATGATGGGTGGATGCACTTCTGATGATGGGTGGATGCACTTCTGATGATGATGGGTGGATGCACTTCTGATGATGATGGGTGGATGCACTTTTATGATGGGTGGATGCACTTACGACGGGTGGATGCACTTTTACGACGGGTGGATGCACTTCTGATGATGATGATGGGTGGATGCACTTTTACGATGGGTGGATGCACTAATGATGATGATGGGTGGATGCACTTTTACGACGGGTGGATGCACATGATGATGGGTGGATGCACTTTTACGATGGATTGATGCACTTATGATGGATGGATGCACTTATGATGATGGGTGGATGTACTATGATGGGTGGATGCACATATGATGCTGGATAGATGCACTTATGGATGGGTGATGGGTGGATGCACTTATGACGGGTGGATGCACTTATGATGATGGGTGGATGCACATGATGATGGGTGGATGCACTTTTACGATGGATACATGCACTTACGGCGGGTGATTGCACTTACGATGATGGGTGGATGCACTTATGGGTGGATGCACTTATGATGATGGGTGGATGCACTTATGATGATGGGTGGATGGATGCATTTTTACGATGGAGAGATGCACTTATGATGATGGGTGGATGCACTTATGATGATGGGATGGATGCATGGTTATGCACTGATGATGGGTGGATGCACTTGCACTTATGATGGGTGGATGCACTTTATGATGATGGATGGATGCACTTATTATGGCTGGATGCACTTATGATGGGTGGATGCACTTATGATGATGGTGGATGCATGATGGGTGGATGCACTTCTGATGATGGGTGGATGCACTTATGATGGGTGGATGCACTTATGATGATGGGTGGATGCACTTATGATGATGGGTGATGCACTTATGATGGATGGATGCACTTTACGATGGGTGGATGCATGATGGGTGGATGCACTTTTACGATGGATGCACATGATGATGGGTGGATGCACTTATGGATGGGTGGATGCACTTGCACTTATGATGGGTGATTGCACTTACGATGATGGTGGATGCACGCACTTGATGGGTGGATGCACTTATGATGGATGCACTTACGATGATGGGTGGATGCACTTATGGGTGGATGCACTTATGATGATGGGTGGATGGATGCACTTTTTACGATGGAGAGATGCACTTATGATGATGGGTGGATGCACTTATGATGATTGTTGGATGCACTTACGGATGGGTGGATGCACTTATGACGGTGGATGCACTTACGATGATGGGTGGATGCACTTATGATGGGTGGATGCACTTATGATGGGTGGATGCACTTATGCACTTATGATGATGGGTGGATGCACTTATGATGATGGACTGGATGCACTTATGATGATGGGTGGATGCACTTATGATGATGGGTGGACTGGTGGATGCACTTATGATGATGGATGGGATGCACTTATGATGATGGTGGATGCACTTTGATGATGGATGGATGCACTTATGACGATGGGTGGATGCACTTATGATGATGGATGCTTACTGGTACGATGCACTGGGTGGATGCCTTGGGTGACGCACTTATGATGATGGGTGGATGCACTTATGATGATGGGTGGATGCACTTATGCGGGTGGATGCACTTATGATGATGGTGGGATGCACTTATGATGATGGTGGATGCACTTATGATGGATGCGCTTATGATGATGGATGGATGGATGGATGCACTTATGATGATGGGTGGATGCACTTATGATGATGGGTGGATGCACTTATGATGATGCACTTATGATGGGTGGATGCACTTATGATGATGGGTGGATGCACTTATGATGGGTGGATGCACTTATGATGATGGGTGGATGCACTTATGATGATGGGTGGATGCACTTATGATGATGGGTGGATGCACTTATGATGATGGTGGGATGCACTTATGATGATGGTGGATGCACTTATGACGGGTGATTGCACTTACGATGATGGGTGGATGCACTTATGACGGGTGGATGCACTTATGATGGGTGGATGCACTTATGATGATGGTGGATGCACTTATGATGGGTGGATGCACTTATGATGATGGGTGATTGCACTTATGATGGGGTGGATGCACTTATGATGGGTGGATGCATGCACTTATGATGCACTATGATGGGTGATTGCACTTATGATGGGTGGATGCACTTTTACGATGGATGGATGGATGGATGCACTTTTACGATGGATGGATGCACTTATGACGGGTGGATGCACTTCTGATGATGGGTGGATGCACTTTTACGATGGATAGATGGATGCACTTTTACGATGGATAGATGCACTTATGATGATTGTACTTCTGATGATGGGTGGATGCACTTTGATGATGATGGATGGGATGCACTTATGATGATGGGTAGATGGATGCACTTTTACGATGGATAGATGGAGGCACTTTTACGATGGATAGATGGAGGCACTTTTACAATGGATAGATGGAGGCACTTTTACAATGGATAGATGCACTTATGACGGGTGATTGCACTTGATGATGATGGGTGGATGCACTTCTGATGATGATGGGTGGATGCACTTCTGATGATGATGGGTGGATGCACTTCTGATGATGATGGGTGGATGCACTTCTGATGATGATGGGTGGATGCACTTCTGATGATGATGGGTGGATGCACTTCTGATGATGATGGTGGATGCACTTCTGATGATGATGGGTGGATGCACTTCTGATGATGATGGGTGGATGCACTTCTGATGATGATGGGTGGATGCACTTTTACGACGGGTGGATGCACTTCTGATGATGATGGGTGGATGCACTAATGATGATGATGGGTGGATGCACTTTTACGACGGGTGGATGCACATGATGATGGGTGGATGGATGCACTTTTACGATGGAGAGATGCACTTATGATGATGGGTGGATGCACTTATGATGATTGTTGGATGCACTTACGGCGGGTGGATGCACTTATGACGGGTGATTGCACTTACGATGATGGGTGGATGCACTTATGATGGCTGGATGCACTTATGATGATGGGTAGATGCACTTTTATGATGGATACATGCACTTACGGTGGGTGGATGCACTTATGACGGGTGATTGCACTTATGATGATGGGTGGATGGATGCACTTTTTTACGATGGATAGATGCACTTATGATGATGGGTGGATGCACTTATGATGATTGGTGGATGCACTTACGGCGGGTGGATGCACTTATGATGGGTGATTGCACTTACGATGATGGGTGGATGCACTTATGACGGGTGGATGCACTTATGATGGCTGGATGTACTTATGATGATGGGTGGATGCACTTATGACGGCTGGATGTACTTATGATGACGGGTGATTGCACTTATGATGATGGGTGATTGCACTTATGATGGGTGGATGCACGTGGATGCACTATGATGGGTGATTGCACTTATGATGGGTGGATGCACTTTTACGATGGACGGATGGATGGATGGATGCACTTTTACGATGGATGGATGCACTTATGACGGGTGATTGCACTTACGATGGGTGGATGCACTTCTGATGATGGGTGGATGCACTTCTGATGATGGGTGGATGCACTTTTACGATGGATAGATGGATGCACTTTTACGATGGATAGATGCATTTATGACGGGTGATTGTACTTCTGATGATGGGTGGATGCACATCTGATGATGGGTAGATGGATGCACTTATGATGATGGGTAGATGGATGCACTTTTACGATGGATAGATGGATGCATTTTTTTACGATGGATAGATGCACTTATGACGGGTGATTGCACTTCTGATGATGGGTGGATGCACTTCTGATGATGGGTGGATGCACTTCTGATGATGGGTGGATGCACTTCTGATGATGATGGGTGGATGCACTAATGATGATGATGGGTGGATGCACTTTTACGATGGGTGGATGCACTTTTACGATGGATAGATGGATGCATTTTTTTACGATGGATAGATGCACTTATGACGGGTGATTGCACTTCTGATGATGGGTGGATGCACTTCTGATGATGGGTGGATGCACTTCTGATGATGGGTGGATGCACTTCTGATGATGATGGGTGGATGCACTTCTGATGATGATGGGTGGATGCACTTCTGATGATGATGGGTGGATGCACTAATGATGATGATGGGTGGATGCACTTTTACGATGGGTGGATGCACTTTTACGACGGGTGGATGCACTTTTACGACGGGTGGATGCACTTCTGATGATGATGGGTGGATGCACTTTTACGATGGGTGGATGCACTTATGATGATGATGGGTGGATGCACTAATGATGATGATGGGTGGATGCACTAATGATGATGATGGGTGGATGCACTTTTACGACGGGTGGATGCACATGATGATGGGTGGATGCACATGATGATGGGTGGATGCACTTTTACGATGGATTGATGCACTTTTACGATGGATTGATGCACTTATGATGGATGGATGCACTTATGATGATGGGTGGATGCACTATGATGGGTGGATGCACATATGATGCTGGATAGATGCACTTATGACGGGTGATTGCACTTATGACGGGTGGATGCACATGATGATGGGTGGATGCACTTTTACGATGGATACATGCACTTACGGCACTTATGACGGGTGATTGCACTTACGATGATGGGTGGATGCACTTATGACGGGTGGATGCACTTATGACGGCTGGATGCACTTATGATGATGGGTGGATGCACTTATGATGATGGGTGGATGCACTTATGATGATGGGTGGATGGATGCACTTTTACGATGGATAGATGCACTTATGATGATGGGTGGATGCACTTATGATGATGGATGGATGCACTTATGACGGGTGGATGCACTTATGACGGGTGGATGCACTTATGACGATGGGTGGATGCACTTATGATGATGGGTGGATGCACTTATGATGATGGATAGATGCACTTATGACGGGTGATTGCACTTATGATGGGTGGATGCACTTATGATGATGGGTGGTGGATGCACTTATGATGATGGGTGGTGGATGCACTTATGACGGGTGATTGCACTTATGACGGGTGGATGCACTTATGATGGGTGGATGCACTTATGATGGGTGGATGCACTTATGATGATGGGTGGATGCACTTAGGATGATGGGTGGTTGCACTTAGGATGATGGGTGGTTGCACTTATGACGGGTGATTGCACTTATGATGGTGGGTGGATGCACTTTTATGATGGGTGGATGCACTTATGATGATGATGGGTGGATGCACTATGATGATGATGGGTGGATGCACTTATGACGGGTGATTGCACTTATGATGGTGGGTGGATGCACTTTTATGATGGGTGGATGCACTTATGATGATGATGGGTGGATGCACTTATGATGATGATGGGTGGATGCACTTATGATGATGATGGGTGGATGCACTTTTACGATGGATAGATGCACTTATGGCATCTACGCTAATGTTAGTCTCTCTGTTTATCCCGAGGTTTACTGCAGTCAGCCGGATCCGGGCCGTATCCAGATCAGATGGTGGACCTGCGCCTGGACATGACCAACGCATCCCTGAAATGTCTGCAGAGAGCGTGTCAAATAAACTCCCCCTGTAAATGCTGCATCGACACGACATCCTCATTAAACCCGTCTCTGGCGTGACGACTCCAATCTTTCGAATAATCTTACGAATATCTATTTACCTAATATGAATTAAGACCTGCAATGTTGCCAGAATTATAATCATACACTGTTTGTTCGTCGGCCAGAGGAGAACTGGCACCCCGACTGAGCCTGGTTTCTCCCAAGGTTTTTTTCTCCATTCTGGCCCTGAAGGAGTTTTGGTTCCTTGCCACCGTTGCCTCTGGCTTTTGGCTTGCTCAGTTGGGGACACCTAAATTTCATCTATATTACCGATCTGCCCGCATTGACACTATATGATACTTGAAATTAGCTGGATAACATCACCGTTTCACCAGAACGGCTGTACAAATTCTGTTGCATTATTTTCCTGTTAACAATATGAAGCTGCTTTGAAACAATTGGACTTGTTAAAAGCGCTATATAAATAAAGGTGATTTGATTTGAGGTGATTTATAACGGGTGATTGCACTTATGATGATGGGTGGATGCACGATGATGGGTGGATGCACTTATGATGATGGGTGGATGCACTTGTGATGATGGGTGGATGCACTTATGATGATGGGTGGATGCACATATGACAGGTGATTGCACTTATGATGATGGGTGGATGCACTTATGATGATGGGTGGATGCACATATGACAGGTGATTGCACTTATGATGATGGGTGGATGCACTTATGACGATGGTGGATGCACTTATGACGATGGTGGATGCACTTATGACGATGGTGGATGCACTTATGACGGGTGATCGCACTTATGATGATGGGTGGATGCACTATGATGATGATGGGTGGATGCACATGATGGATGATGGGTGGATGCACATGATGATGGGTGGATGCACTTTTATGACGGGTGGATGCACTTATGATGATGGATAGATGCACTTATGACGGGTGATTGCACTTATGATGGGTGGATGCACTTTTATGATGGGTGGATGCACTTTTATGGTGGGTGGATGCACTTTTATGGTGGGTGGATGCACTTATGATGATGGATAGATGCACTTATGACGGGTGATTGCACTTATGATGGGTGGATGCACTTATGATGATGGGTGGATGCACTTATGATGATGATGGGTGGATGCACTTTTACGATGGATAGATGCACTTATGACGGGTGATTGCACTTATGATGATGGGTGGATGCACTATGATGATGATGGGTGGATGCACTTTTACGATGGATAGATGCACTTATGACGGGTGATTGCACTTATGATGATGGGTGGATGCACTATGATGATGATGGGTGGATGCACTTTTACGATGGATAGATGCACTTATGACGGGTGATTGCACTTATGATGATGGATAGATGCACTTATGACGGATAGATGCACTTTAATGATGGATGGATGCACTTTTATGGACTTCAAAACAGAAACTACCATTCACTGCCATTATAAAGCTTGGTAGAGGCAGGACATTATTAATATAACTCTGTGTTCGTCTGAAAGCAGAATTTCAAAAAAACAAAATGGCGCCGCCGTGTTCGGTCGTCGTTCAGGTCGCTCCGCGAAGACTGCTTTTATTTACTATTTTACTTTCTTTTAATCTCAATTTTTAACTTATCAACTGCATTGATCTACTATGACAGCAAAGCTCTTTTGGACATTGGTTACCTCTATACTGGACTGTTTCAGGACACTTTCGCCGATACTCTGTGGGCATCTGAGATCCTTCGGAACGCAGAGTTGAACAATGGACAGTGCTTGCGGCGAAGAACCAAGAAACACCGTGGGAAACGCACCGGTATCCGTAACAGACTGAGGATAAGGGCATTCAGCCCTCCCCTCCCGAGCATTCTTCTAGCAAATGTTCAATCCTTGGAGAATAAGATGGACGATCTTCGAGCCAGGATAAGTTTTCAATGGGACGTGAGAGACTGTAACATCTTTTGTTTGTCCGAAACATGGCTCACGCCCGCGGTCCCGGACACAGCTGTGACGCCATCTGAGAACTTTTCTGTTTTTCAGATGGACAGAACAGCCGAGGCCGGTAAATCCAAAGGCGGTGGAGTATGCTTCATGATCAACAAGAAATGGTGCGATCCCAGGAACATCACCATTCTCTCGCGGTCCTGCTCACCTCATCTGGAACATTTAACAATCATTTGCCGCCCATTCTATCTGCCGAGGGAGTTTTCTGCGGTTGTCGCGACTGCTGTTTACATTCCACCGCAGGCAGACACAGCGCTGGCTTTATCTGGCCTTCATGATGTTGCCAGCGGCATCATAAACAAACACCCCGATGCTGCTTTCATCGTCGCGGGCGATTTCAACAAAGCAAACCTAAAGAAAGTCCTGCCAAACTTTCACCAGCACGTCTCCTGTCCTACACGAGGAGCAAACACACTGGATCATTGCTACTCTCCGTTCAAGATCGCCTATAAAGCGCGGTCACTTCCAGCTTTTGGCAAATCGGATCATGCCGCCATTTTCCTCACGCCCGAATACAAACAAAAGCTCGTTCAGGAACCCCCGGTGAGGCGGGAAGTTAAGAGTTGGTCAGCCCATTCAGAGACCGCGCTACAGGCAGCTCTGGATGATGTGGATTGGGACATGTTCCGAGCGAGTTCAGCTGACGTCAGTGAGTTCACGGATGTGGCGCTTTGCTTCATCAACACGCTTACAGAGCAAGCCACACAAACAATAACAATAACGTCCTTCTCAAATCAGAAACCGTGGGTGGACAATTCAATCCGCGCGGCAGTGAATGCACGCACTGCTGCTTACAGCGCCGGTCTCCATTCAGGGAATATGAATGAATACAGATCGTCCTGCTATGCTCTCAGACGAGCAGTTAAAGCCGCAAAACTCCGTTATAAAGACCGAGTGGAGTCTCATTTCCAACTCAACGACTCATGCGCGCATGTGGCAAGGTCTGAGGTCCATCTGCTCCTTTGGATCTAAATCCTCTGCAGAGGTGGCGCTGATCCGTTGCTCGTGAACGAGTTAAACTCTTTCTATGCTCGCTTTGACTGTAACCGCGGCAACGCGACTCCGCCAAGTGGCGCGTTAGAGGAAATTACTCAGAGCAGCAACAACCACGTGATCTCTGTCTCGGAGGATGAAGTTCGGAGAGCACTCAAGCGTGTGGACGTCAGGAAAGCTGCTGGGCCGGATGGTATTTCAGGCCGTGTTCTGCGGTCCTGTGCTGATCAGCTCGCCGGGTTGTTTACATCTATCTTTAATGAGTCCCTCGCTACATCTGTGGTCCCCACCTCCTTCAAAAAATCCACCATCATCCCTGTCCCTAAGAACAGTAAACCCTCTTGCCTAAATGACTATCGTCCAGTGGCTCTCACATCTATAGTCATGAAGGTCTTTGAGAGACTCATTAAAAACACCATTTGCGCCTTCATTCCTGACACTTTGGAACCTCTTCAGTTTGCCTATCGTCCCAATAGATCGACTGAAGATGCCATCTCTCATGTCCTCCACCTCCTCCCTCACTCACATCGACAGCAAAAGTGGGAACTACGTAAGGCTGCTATTTATTGACTATAGCTCAGCCTTTAACACCATAGTTCCCACCAAGCTAACCTCCAAACTCCTGGATCTTGGCCTGAATCCTTCTCTCTGCCACTGGATTGAGGACTTCCTCACTGGCAGGCCTCAGGTGGTGAGAATAGGCCAGTCCACCTCCACCTCCATCACCCTGAGTGTGGGAGCTCCACAGGGCTGTGTCCTGAGTCCCCTGCTCTACTCTCTCTACTCACATGACTGTTTGTCCACACACAGTTGTTTGTCATCTCCAACAACGAGACGGCATACTTGGACGAGGTGGAGCATCTAACATCATGGTGCCAGGACAACTGTCTCTCTCTGAATGTTGGCAAGACCAAAGAAATGATTGTGGACTTCAGGAAGAGACAGCAACGGACATACTCCCCTCTCATGATCAGCGGGTCACCAGTAGAGAGAGTGAGCAGCTTCAAGTACCTGGGTGTAAACATCTCCGAGGACCTGCCCTGGACTGCTCACATTCAGACACAGGTGAAAAAAGCCAGGCAAAGACTGTACCACCTGTGCCAGCTGAGGAAATTCAGGGTTTCACCAGCTATCCTGAAAACTTTCTATTTAGGGGCGATAGAAAGTGTATTAACTCTACACTCGCAAAGCCCTGCAAAGAGTCGTGCGCTTATCCGAGCGTATCTCAGGGTCAGCTCTCCCGTCTCTGCAGGACGTCTACACCAAACGCTGCAAAGGTAGAGCTACTAAGATCATCAAGGACTCTAATCACCCTGCAAACCCTCATTTCACGCTGCTGCCATCTGGTAAGCGCTTCCGAAGCCTGATGGCCAAAACTGAGAGACTCAGGAGGAGCTTCTTCCCCCAGGCCATCAGACTCCTGAACTCAGTCACTTAACGTCACGTGACTTCACTTCAGGATAAACATCGATACACTGTCATTGCACTGCACTTTCTGTTCTCGTTGTTACTGTGTAACAACCTGTTATAAACCTGTTTGCACATTATACTCTTATACATTTGTTAACCACATATTTATAAGTCTACAGTTTACTCACTGCACAGTCTACTTCACTTACTTTATTCCACTTCTATATTATTATATTATATTATATTATATTATATTATATTATATTATATATATATATATATATATATATATATATATATATATATATATATATATATATATATATATATAATACTTTTATCCTATTTCTATTATAATTTCCTCCTTGTGTTTTTAACTGTGAATTTGCACTGTCCATGGAGCGGACCTGTTTACATTTCACTGCCGGTTGTATATTCTGTATATAACTGTGTATGTGACAAATAAAACTCTTGAATCTCTTGAATTTCATGCACACCTAGGATGAGCTGAGGGAGAGGAAATCATGGGACAATCTTCATTTTGGGTGAACTTTCCCTTTAAAGACTTTCACAATCATTTCAGCTCAAAACTCACTTTCAGACAGCAGCAAGTCTTTGAAATAACGTCTGCTTGTGATCCGATGTGGATTCTGATCGCCATATAAGGCAGAAATATTTATATACGATGCAAAAGACTGTGTGCTAACCATTACTATAGTAAACATGGTAAATACGACTGCTTGATGAAAGCAGACATACAGGCGATCACAATCATCGGTCAGTGCGTCTCGTCTCTTTATACCAGACTGTCTGATATCCATTAAAAATGTGTTTTTGAAACTATCATTCTTTCTAGAAATAAACAGAAACGACTGAATGAGTATGTGTCCTCTTGTGTGAAATAACAGTACATACAACTTTATTTCTGTGGGACTAATGTGCCATCTCGACGCAAATTCATTATGACCAATGTAGGACTTATTGTAAAAGTGTGGTAAAACATTAATGCTTAGGTTTTAAATCTGTAAGTAAACGACACCTATATCATGTTGGTTTTGCGATCTCGCTAGTTACAGGGATTTCTGTCTGATTAGTGTTCTGATGAACTTCATGTGTTGGTGAGATGATGGGTGTGTGTGAGGTTGTTCAGAGAGGTGTGTGACGGCGGGTGTTAGTGAAGCGCTGCGGAGCTTCTGCCCCGACGCTGTGTGGTGTTGGGCTCGTGCTACAGGTCAGAGGATATTAGCCCGGCCCAGCCCGATGGAAGCCTCGGCTCGCACTGACTGATGGTGGAAACACAGCGAATGACTGATTTCCTCGTTTCGGGTTCACACAGGTGTGCTGTCCTGTGGGTTGTGGTGCTCAAGCCCTTCCACTTCCTGCTGTGTGACACGTTTGAGCTGGTTTATTATATGAAGAGCTCTATTGATGTGCTGATCAATGTTCATGTGTGATTAAACGTCTAAATGACATCTGTTTAATATAAAGTGATTGTGTCTCAGAAGACTCCAGGAATCCCTTCATATGGGGTTGTTTTACTCTTATGTCTATCCCGGGTTCACAGACCAGGCTGAAGCTCGTCTACCGCATGTTTGAGCTGAAAGCGTATCTTAAAATAATTCAGTGCCATTGTTCTGTCTTGAGATGCACACGAGTAATGTGTTTTTATCTAGAAACGTTTATAAAAGCCTCTTAAATGTCCTCGAAGGCCTAATCCTGGCTTAATCTGAGCCCCGTCTGTGAAACCAGGCCTAGAAGTGCCAACTTCAAGATTCTGGTTGCATGGACTTCCAATAGAAGCAAAAACCTCTTCATTAAAAAGATCACGTATTGTGTGTTGAGGGACATACGTGTGCGTAAGGACACACTAAACTCTCTTTAAAGCGGAACAGTGCCGTTTTAATGATTCAGAAACACAAGCATACTGTGGCTACTGGACAACACATGAACCCAATGCTCAAATATGGCTGGGTTTTCTGAACAAAAATATCCATCTCTCCTTTTCAGCATCAATACAAATCTTTTCTGCATCATTTCCGTGCCCATGATTAGCGTGCAAGCCGGTTAGCCAGTTCTGATGATCTTGAGCAGACATCCTGTTATCATGTATAGCAGTTATTCAGCTTTAAAAACTCCCTCAAATACAGAGGCGCAGAACGGTCACGGCTGCAATAAGAGCAGTTCTCCATCACACACTGTCAGTACAGTAACAGTGCTGGAGTTACTCGTCTCTGTGGGAAACACTGGCTGCTTTAAAGCGACTTTATAATCAATGTCATGTTTGTCGCAGTGAGTGCGTCTGCGCATGCGCGGCGGATCACACCCATCAGCAGGGCTGGATCTCTCTCTCCGAGGAGAAAACTCTTTAACATGCGATATTACACTCGGGTAAAACACTGATCGAGCAGTTCCGAAGCTGCTGTAAACCTCAATGTGAATACTGTAAGAATCAGCCGAGACCAACCTTGTACACTTGTCCGTAGGTGCCATTGCCGACCACTTCCACCAGCTCAAAAATGCCCGCAGGGTCCTGAAATCACACAAAAGCCCACCACACGGGTTAATAAGAGAAGCTGTGTGAAGATTACACGTGTGAGTGTGTGTGTGAGTGTGAATGTCATGGATCCGCTGGGCTCGGAACGAGGCGCTCCTTCACACACACACACACACACGCGCGCGTGCGCGCGCCGCGAACAAAGGCAACACTGTAACAATGAGCGTTAGAGAAACGATACACATCAAACACACCCGATCCGCGCGGAAACTGAAGCCTGACGGAGGATGTGTGTGTGAGAGAGTGTGTGAGATGGGTCACTCACGCGCAGGGACGCGAGGTCTATGTCCACCAGGCTCTTCGCGGGCGAGTCGTTCGCCATCTTTCACACGATTCTTCAGAGAAACCGAGGCTGTGTTTGTCCCGTCCGCGTTAAACGTGTGGTGTCCGCTCGACGCCGCTGATCATCGCTAATGTCTCGGGATAATCCTGAGAGAGCGCAGGCCCTGCAGCTCCGCGCTATTGTTCGCCGTGACGATGATGATGATGGCGGAGATGATGAAGCGGAGTCTGGGTCAGTCCATGGCGGAGTGGGCAGAGACACGGAGGGTGGGTGGAGACTCCGACATCCAGTCAAGAAAAACACATTTATGCAAGTCACACATATATATATATATATATATATATTACTGATTATTTACATAACGGGCAATATTAGTTTGTATTTATTATTTAATAATACATTACATAATAATACATAAACTTATATTTTTGGTCTCAGCTAATGAGCCATGTAAGGGAACATTTCTGAAAATGTTTTTGCCTACATTCATTCACTTTATAACTTAAAGGGATAGTTCACCCAAAAATGAAGATCATCCCATGGTTTCCTTCTCTCATTATTGGTAATCATCCATCCTTCATAAAAGTGCATCCATCCATCATAAAAGTGCATCTATCCATCATAAAAGTGCATCCATCCTAAAAGTGCATCATAAAAGTGCATCTATCCATCATAAAAGTGCATCCATCCATCATAAAAGTGCATCTATCCATCATAAAAGTGCATCCATCCTTCATAAAAGTGCATCTATCCATCATAAAAGTGCATCTATCCATCATAAAAGTGCATCTATCCATAAAAGTGCATCATAAATAAGTGCATCTATCCATCATAAAAGTGCATCTATCCATCATAAAAGTGCATCCATCCTTCATAAAAGTGCATCCATCCTTCATAAAAGTGCATCTATCCATCATAAAAGTGCATCTATCCATCATAAAAGTGCATCTATCCATCATAAAAGTGCATCCATCCATCATAAAAGTGCATCTATCCATCATAAAAGTGCATCCATCCATCATAAAAGTGCATCATCCATCATAAAAGTGCATCCATCCTTCATAAAAGTGCATCCATCCATCATAAAAGTGCATCTATCATCATAAAAGTGCATCCATCCATCATAAAAAAGTGCATCCATCCTTCATAAAAGTGCATCCATCCATCATAAAAGTGCATCCATCCATCATAAAAGTGCATCATATCCATCCATCATAAAAGTGCATCCATCCATCATAAAAGTGCATCCATCCATCATAAAAGTGCATCCATCCTTCATAAAAGTGCATCCATCCATCATAAAAGTGCATCTATCCATCATAAAAGTGCATCCATCCTTCATAAAAGTGCATCCATCATAAAAGTGCTTCCATCCATCATAAAAGTGCATCTATCCATCATAAAAGTGCATCTATCCATCATAGAAATGCATCCATCCATCATAAAAGTGCATCCATCCATCATAAAAGTGCATCTATCCATCATAAAAGTGCATCTATCCATCATAAAAGTGCATCTATCCATCATAAAAGTGCATCATCCATCATAAAAGTGCATCCATCCATCATAAAAGTGCATCCATCCATCATAAAAGTGCATCTATCCATCATAAAAGTGCATCCATCCATCATAAAAGTGCATCTATCCATCATAAAAGTGCATCTATCCATAAAAAAAAGTGCATCCATCCATCATAAAAGTGCATCTATCCATCATAAAAGTGCATCATCCATCATAAAAGTGCATCCATCCATCATAAAAGTGCATCCATCCATCCATCATAAAAGTGCATCCATCCATCATAAAAGTGCATCCATCCTTCATAAAAGTGCATCTATCCATCATAAAAGTGCATCCATCCATCATAAAAGTGCATCCATCCTTCATAAAAGTGCATCTATCCATCATAAAAGTGCATCCATCCTTCATAAAAGTGTATCCATCCATCATTAAAGTGCATCCATCCTTCATAAAAATGCATCCATCCTTCATAAGTGCATCCATCCATCATAAAAGTGCATCTATCCATCATAAAAGTGCATCCATCCATCATAAAAGTGCATCTATCCATCATAAAAGTGCATCCATCCTTCATAAAAGTGCATCCATCCATCATAAAAGTGCATCTATCCATCATAAAAGTGCATCCATCCATCATAAAAGTGCATCCATCCATCATAAAAGTGCATCCATCCATCATAAAAGTGCATCATCCATCATAAAAGTGCATCCATCCATCATAAAAGTGCATCTATCCATCATAAAAGTGCATCTATGCATCCATCCATCATAAAAGTGCATCCATCCATCATAAAAGTGCATCATAAAAGTGCATCCATCCATCATAAAAGTGCATCTATCCATCATAAAAGTGCATCTATCCATCATAAAAGTGCATCCATCCTTCATAAAAGTGCATCCATCCATCATAAAAGTGCATCTATCCATCATAAAAGTGCATCCATCCATCATAAAAGTGCATCTATCCATCATAAAAGTGCATCTATCCATCATAAAAGTGCATCCATCCATCATAAAAGTGCATCCATCCATCATAAAAGTGCATCTATCCATCATAAAAGTGCATCCATCCATCATAAAAGTGCATCTATCCATCATAAAAGTGCATCTATCCATCATAAAAGTGCATCCATCCATCATAAAAGTGCATCCATCCATCATAAAAGCATCCATCCATCCATCCATCATAAAGTGCATCTATCCATCATAAAAGTGCATCCATCCATCATAAAAGTGCATCTATCCATCATAAAAGTGCATCTATCCATCATAAAAGTGCATCTATCCATCATAAAAGTGCATCTATCCATCATAAAAGTGCATCTATCCATCATAAAAGTGCATCCATCCATCATAAAAGTGCATCTATCCATCATATCCATCTATCCATCATAAAAGTGCATCCATCCTTCATAAAAGTGCATCTATCCATCATAAAAGTGCATCCATCCATCATAAAAGTGCATCCATCCTTCATAAAAGTGCATCTATCCATCATAAAAGTGCATCCATCCATCATAAAAGTGCATCCATCCATCATAAAAGTGCATCCATCCTTCATAAAAGTGCATCCATCCTTCATAAAGTGCATCCATCCATCATAAAAGTGCATCCATCCATCATAAAAGTGCATCTATCCATCATAAAAGTGCATCTATCCATCATAAAAGTGCATCCATCCTTCATAAAAGTGCATCCATCCTTCATAAAAGTGCATCCATCCATCATAAAAAGTGCATCCATCCATCATAAAAGTGCATCCATCCATCATAAAAGTGCATCCATCCATCATAAAAAAAGTGCATCCATCCATCATAAAAGTGCATCTATCCATCATAAAAGTGCATCTATCCATCATAAAAGTGCATCTATCCATCATAAAAGTGCATCCATCCTTCATAAAAGTGCATCTATCCATCATAAAAGTGCATCTATCCATCATAAAAGTGCATCCATCCTTCATAAAAGTGCATCCATCCTTCATAAAAGTGCATCTATCCATCATAAAAGTGCATCTATCCATCATAAAAGTGCATCTATCCATCATAAAAGTGCATCTATCCATCATAAAAGTGCATCTATCCATCATAAAAGTGCATCTATCCATCATAAAAGTGCATCTATCCATAAAAGTGCATCTATCCATCATAAAAGTGCATCCATCCATCATAAAAGTGCATCCATCCATCATCAAAAAGTGCATCCATCCATCATAAAAGTGCATCCATCCATCATAAAAGTGCATCATCCATCATAAAAGTGCATCTATCCATCATAAAAGTGCATCTATCCATCATCATCCATCATAAAAGTGCATCCATCCATCATAAAAGTGCATCCATCCATCATAAAAGTGCATCCATCCTATAAAAGTGCATCCATCCATCATAAAAGTGCATCTATCCATCATAAAAGTGCATCCATCCATCATAAAAAGTGCATCCATCCTTCATAAAAGTGCATCTATCCATCATAAAAGTGCATCCATCCATCATAAAAGTGCATCCATCCATCATAAAAGTGCATCCATCCATCATTAAAGTGCATCCATCCATCATAAAAGTGCATCCATCCATCATCATCCAAAAAAGTGCATCCATCCATCATAAAAGTGCATCTATCCATCATAAAAGTGCATCTATCCATCATAAAAGTGCATCCATCCATCATAAAAGTGCATCCATCCATCATAAAAGTGCATCTATCCATCATAAAAGTGCATCCATCCATCATAAAAGTGCATCCATCCATCATAAAAGTGCATCCATCATCCATCATATCAAAAAAGTGCATCTATCCATCATAAAAGTGCATCTATCCATCATAAAAGTGCATCTATCCATCATAAAAGTGCATCCATCCATCATAAAAGTGCATCCATCCATCATAAAAGTGCATCTATCCATCATAAAAGTGCATCTATCCATCATAAAAGTGCATCCATCCTTCATAAAAGTGCATCTATCCATCATAAAAGTGCATACATCCTTCATAAAAGTGCATCTATCCATCATAAAAGTGCATCTATCCATCATAAAAGTGCATCCATCCTTCATAAAAGTGCATCTATCCATCATAAAAGTGCATCTATCCATCATAAAAGTGCATCCATCCATCATAAAAGTGCATCTATCCATCATAAAAGTGCATCTATCCATCATAAAAGTGCATCCATCCATCATAAAAGTGCATCTATCCATCATAAAAGTGCATCCATCCATCATAAAAGTGCATCTATCCATCATAAAAGTGCATCCATCCATCTATCCATCAAAAAGTGCATCCATCCATCCATCAAAAAGTGCATCCATCCATCATAAAAGTGCATCCATCCATCATAAAAGTGCATCTATCCATCATAAAAGTGCATCTATCCATCATAAAAGTGCATCTATCCATCATAAAAGTGCATCTATCCATCATAAAAGTGCATCCATCCATCATAAAAGTGCATCTATCCATCATAAAGTGCATCATAAAAGTGCATCCATCCTTCATAAAAGTGCATCTATCCATCATAAAAGTGCATCCATCCATCATGAAAGTGCTTCTATCCATCATAAAAGTGCATCCATCCTTCATAAAAAAAGTGCATCTATCCATCATAAAAGTGCATCCATCCATCATAAAAGTGCATCCATCCATCATAAAAGTGCATCTATCCATCATAAAAGTGCATCCATCCATCATAAAAGTGCATCTATCCATCATAAAAGTGCATCCATCCATCATAAAAGTGCATCCATCCATCATAAAAGTGCATCCATCCATCATAAAAGTGCATCCATCCATCATAAAAGTGCATCTATCCATCATAAAAGTGCATCTATCCATCATAAAAGCATCATCCATCCATCATAAAAGTGCATCCATCCATCATAAAATCCATCATAAAAGTGCATCTATCCATCATAAAAGTGCATCCATCCATCATAAAAGTGCATCCATCCATCAGTGCATCCATCCATCATAAAAGTGCATCTATCCATCATAAAAGTGCATCTATCCATCATGCATCCATCCATCATAAAAGTGCATCCATCCTTCATAAAAGTGCATCTATCCATCATAAAAGTGCATCCATCCTTCATAAAAGTGTATCCATCCATCATTAAAGTGCATCCATCCTTCATAAAAATGCATCCATCCTTCATAAGTGTATCCACCCATCATAAAAGTGCATCTATCCATCATAAAAGTGCATCTATCCATCATAAAAGTGCATCTATCCATCATAAAAGTGCATCCATCCATCATAAAAGTGCATCCATCCATCATAAAAGTGCATCCATCCATCATAAAAGTGCATCCATCCATCATAAAAGTGCATCTATCCATCATAAAAGTGCATCCATCCATCATAAAAGTGCATCCATCCATCATAAAAGTGCATCTATCCATCATAAAAGTGCATCTATCCATCATAAAAGTGCATCATCCATCATATCCATCCATCCATCAAAAAGTGCATCCATCCATCATAAAAGTGCATCTATCCATCATAAAAGTGCATCTATCCATCATAAAAGTGCATCTATCCATCATAAAAGTGCATCCATCCATCATAAAAGTGCATCCATCCATCATAAAAGTGCATCTATCCAAAAGTGCATCTATCCATCATAAAAGTGCATCTATCCATCATAAAAGTGCATCCATCCTTCATAAAAGTGCATCCATCCATCATAAAAGTGCATCCATCCATCATAAAAGTGCATCTATCCATCATAAAAGTGCATCTATCCATCATAAAAGTGCATCTATCCATCATAAAAGTGCATCCATCCATCATAAAAGTGCATCCATCCATCATAAAAGTGCATCTATCCATCATAAAAGTGCATCCATCCATCATAAAAGTGCATCCATCCATCATAAAAGTGCAAATCCATCATGTGCATCTATCCATCATAAAAGTGCATCCATGCATCATAAAAGTGCATCTATCCATCATAAAAGTGCATCTATCCATCATAAAAGTGCATCCATCCATCATAAAAGTGCATCCATCCATCATAAAAGTGCATCCATCCATCATAAAAGTGCATCTATCCATCATAAAAGTGCATCATCCATCATAAAAGTGCATCCATCCATCATAAAAGTGCATCCATCCATCATAAAAGTGCATCCATCCATCATAAAAGTGCATCTATCCATCATAAAAGTGCATCCATCCATCATAAAAGTGCATCCATCCTTCATAAAAGTGCATCCATCATCCATCCATCATAAAAGTGCATCTATCCATCATAAAAGTGCATCTATCCATCATAAAAGTGCATCCATCCATCCATCCATCAAAAAGTGCATCCATCCATCATAAAAGTGCATCCATCCATCATAAAAGTGCATCCATCCATCATAAAAGTGCATCCATCCATCATAAAAGTGCATCCATCCATCATAAAAGTGCATCCATCCATCATAAAAGTGCATCCATCCATCATAAAAGTGCATCCATCCATCATAAAAGTGCATCCATCCATCATAAAAGTGCATCCATCCATCATAAAAGTGCATCCATCCATCATAAAAGTGCATCCATCCATAAAAAGTGCATCCATCCATCATAGTGCATCATCCATCATAAAAGTGCATCCATCCATCATAAAAGTGCATCTATCCATCATAAAAGTGCATCCATATCATCATATAAAGTGCATCCATCCTTCATAAAAGTGCATCCATTCCTTCATAAAAGTGCATCTATCCATCATAAAAGTGCATCCATCCATCATAAAAGTGCATCCATCCATCATCATAAAGTGCATCTATCCATCATAAAAGTGCATCCATCCATCATAAAAGTGCATCCATCCATCATAAAAGTGCATCCATCCATCATAAAAGTGCATCTATCCATCATAAAAGTGCATCTATCCATCATAAAAGTGCATCATAAAAGTCCATCATAAAAGTGCATCCATCCATCATAAAAGTGCATCCATCCATCATAAAAGTGAATCTATCCATCATAAAAGTGCATCTATCCATCATAAAAGTGCTTCTATCCATCATAAAAGTGCATCCATCCATCATAAAAGTGCATCTATCCATCATCTATCCATCATAAAAGTGCATCCATCCATCATAAAAGTGCATCCATCCATCATAAAAGTGCATCCATCCATCATAAAAGTGCATCCATCCATCATAAAAGTGCATCTATCCATCATAAAAGTGCATCTATCCATCATAAAAGTGCATCCATCCTTCATAAAAGTGCATCCATCCATCATAAAAGTGCATCTATCCATCATAAAAGTGCATCCATCCATCATAAAAGTGCATCTATCCATCATAAAAGTGCATCCATCCATCATAAAAGTGCATCTATCCATCATAAAAGTGCATCATAAAAGTGCATCCATCATAAAAGTGCATCCATCCATCATAAAAGTGCATCTATCCATCATAAAAGTGCATCCATCCATCATAAAAGTGCATCTATCCATCATAAAAGTGCATCCATCCATCATAAAAGTGCATCTATCCATCATAAAAGTGCATCCATCCATCATCCATCCATCATAAAAGTGCATCCATCCATCATAAAAGTGCATCCATCCATCATAAAAGTGCATCCATCCATCATAAAAGTGCATCTATCCATCATAAAAGTGCATCTATCCATCATAAAAGTGCATCCATCCATCATAAAAGTGCATCTATCCATCATAAAAGTGCATCCATCCATCATAAAAGTGCATCCATCCATCATAAAAGTGCATCTATCCATCATAAAAGTGCATCCATCCATCATAAAAGTGCATCCATCCTTCATAAAAGTGCATCTATCCATCATAAAAGTGCATCCATCCATCATAAATAAAAGCATCCATCCATCATAAAAGTGCATCCATCCATCATAAAAGTGCATCCATCCATCATAAAAGTGCATCCATCCATCATAAAAGTGCATCTATCCATCATAAAAGTGCATCTATCCATCATAAAAGTGCATCTATCCATCATAAAAGTGCATCCATCCATCATAAAAGTGCATCCATCCATCATAAAAGTGCATCCATCCATCATCATAAAAGTGCATCTATCCATCATAAAATCATAAAAGTGCATCCATCCATCATAAAAGTGCATCCATCCATCATAAAAGTGCATCTATCCATCATAAAAGTGCATCTATCCATCATAAAAGTGCATCCATCCATCATAAAAGTGCATCTATCCATCATAAAAGTGCATCCATCCATCATAAAAGTGCATCTATCCATCATAAAAGTGCATCCATCCTTCATAAAAGTGCATCTATCCATCATAAATCCATCATGCATCTATCCATCATAAAAGTGCATCCATCCATCATAAAAGTGCATCTCCATCATCCATCATAAAAGTGCATCTATCCATCATAAAAGTGCATCCATCCTTCATAAAAGTGCATCCATCCTTCATAAAAGTGCATCCATCCATCATAAAAGTGCATCTATCCATCATAAAAGTGCATCTATCCATCATAAAAGTGCATCTATCCATCATAAAAGTGCATCTATCCATCATAAAAGTGCATCTATCCATCATAAAAGTGCATCTATCCATCATAAAAGTGCATCCATCCATCATAAAAGTGCATCCATCCTTCATAAAAGTGCATCTATCCATCATAAAAGTGCATCTATCCATCATAAAAGTGCATCTATCCATCATAAAAGTGCATCTATCCAATAAAAGTGCATCTATCCATCATAAAAGTGCATCTATCCATCATAAAAGTGCATCCATCCATCATAAAAGTGCATCCATCCATCATAAAGTGCATCCATCCATCATAAAATAAAAGTGCATCTATCCATCATAAAAGTGCATCTATCCATCATAAAAGTGCATCCATCCATCATAAAAGTGCATCCATCCATCATAAAAGTGCATCTATCCATCATAAAAGTGCATCTATCCATCATAAAAGTGCATCTATCCATCATAAAAAGTGCATCTATCCATCATAAAAGTGCATCCATCCATCATAAAAGTGCATCTATCCATCATAAAAGTGCATCATCCATCATAAAAGTGCATCCATCCATCATAAAAGTGCATCTATCCATCATAAAAGTGCATCTATCCATCATAAAAGTGCATCCATCCATCATAAAAGTGCATCCATCCATCATAAAAGTGCATCTATCCATCATAAAAGTGCATCCATCATCATCCATCCATCCTTCATAAAAGTGCATCCATCCATCATAAAAGTGCATCCATCCATCATAAAAGTGCATCTATCCATCATAAAAGTGCATCTATCCATCATAAAAGTGCATCCATCCATCATAAAAGTGCATCCATCCATCATAAAAGTGCATCTATCCATCATAAAAGTGCATCTATCCATCATAAAAGTGCATCCATCCATCATAAAAGTGCATCCATCCTTCATAAAATCCATCCATCATAAAAGTGCATCCATCCATCATAAAAGTGCATCTATCCATCATAAAAGTGCATCCATCCATCATAAAAGTGCATCTATCCATCATAAAAGTGCATCTATCCATCATAAAAGTGCATCTATCCATCATAAAAGTGCATCCATCCATCATAAAAGTGCATCCATCCATCATAAAAGTGCATCCATCCATCATAAAAGTGCATCCATCCATCATAAAAGTGCATCTATCCATCATAAAAGTGCATCCATCCATCATAAAAGTGCATCCATCCATCATAAAAGTGCATCCATCCATCATAAAAGTGCATCCATCCATCCATCATCATAAAAGTGCATCTATCCATCATAAAAGTGCATCTATCCATCATATCCATCATAAAAGTGCATCCATCCATCATAAAAGTGCATCCATCCTTCATAAAAGTGCATCCATCCATCATAAAAGTGCATCTATCCATCATAAAAGTGCATCTATCCATCATAAAAGTGCATCCATCCTTCATAAAAAGTGCATCCATCCATCATAAAAGTGCATCTATCCATCATAAAAGTGCATCTATCCATCATAAAAGTGCATCCATCCATCATAAAAGTGCATCCATCCATCATAAAAGTGCATCCATCCATCATAAAAGTGCATCCATCCATCATAAAAGTGCATCTATCCATCATAAAAAAGTGCATCTATCCATCATAAAAGTGCATCCATCCATCATAAAAGTGCATCCATCCATCATAAAAGTGCATCCATCCATCATATCCATCATCCATCATAAAAGTGCATCCATCCATCATAAAAGTGCATCCATCCATCATAAAAGTGCATCCATCCATCATAAAAGTGCATCCATCCATCATAAAAGTGCATCCATCCATCATAAAAGTGCATCTATCCATCATAAATCCATCCATCCATCAAAAAAGTGCATCCATCCATCATAAAAGTGCATCCATCCTTCATAAAAGTGCATCCATCCATCATAAAAGTGCATCCATCCTTCATAAAAGTGCATCCATCCATCATAAAAGTGCATCCATCCATCATAAAAGTGCATCCATCCATCATAAAAGTGCATCCATCCATCATAAAAGTGCATCCATCCATCATAAAAGTGCATCTATCCATCATAAAAGTGCATCTATCCATCATAAAAGTGCATCCATCCATCATAAAAGTGCATCCATCCATCATAAAATCCATCCATCATAAAAGTCCATCCATCATAAAAAAGTGCATCTATCCATCATAAAGTGCATCTATCCATCATAAAAGTGCATACATCCATCATAAAAGTGCATCCATCCATCATAAAAGTGCATCCATCCATCATAAAAGTGCATCCATCCATCATAAAAGTGCATCCATCCATCATAAAAGTGCATCCATCCATCATAAAAGTGCATCTATCCATCATAAAAGCATCCATCCATCATAAAAGCATCCATCCATCATTAAAGTGCATCCATCCATCATAAAAGTGCATCCATCCTTCATAAAAGTGCATCCATCCATCATAAAAGTGCATCTATCCATCATAAAAGTGCATCTATCCATCATAAAAGTGCATCCATCCATCATAAAAGTGCATCTATCCATCATAAAAGTGCATCCATCCATCATAAAAGTGCATCTATCCATCATAAAAGTGCATCTATCCATCATAAAAGTGCATCCATCCTTCATAAAAGTGCATCCATCCATCATAAAAGTGCATCTATCCATCATAGAAATGCATCCATCCATCATAAAAGTGCATGCATCCATCATAAAAGTGCATCCATCCATCATAAAAGTGCATCCATCCATCATAAAAGTGCATCCATCCATCATAAAAGTGCATCTATCCATCATAAAAGTGCATCCATCCATCATAAAAGTGCATACATCCATCATAAAAGTGCATCCATCCATCATAAAAGTGCATCCATCCATCATAAAAGTGCATCCATCCATCATAAAGTGCATCTATCATCATAAAAGTGCATCCATCCATCATAAAAAGTGCATCCATCCATCATAAAAGTGCATCTATCCATCAAAAGTGCATCTATCCATCATAAAAGTGCATCCATCCTTCATAAAAGTGCATCCATCCTTCATAAAAGTGCATCTATCCATCATGCATCCAAAAAGCATCCATCCATCATAAAAGTGCATCCATCCATCATAAAAGTGCATCCATCCATCATAAAAGTGCATCCATCCATCATAAAAGTGCATCCATCCATCATAAAAGTGCATCTATCCATCATAAAAGTGCATCTATCCATCATAAAAGTGCATCCATCCATCATAAAAGTGCATCCATCCATCATAAAAGTGCATCTATCCATCATAAAAGTGCATCTATCCATCATAAAAGTGCATCCATCCATCATAAAAGTGCATCCATCCATCATAAAAGTGCATCTATCCATCATAAAAGTGCATCCATCCATCATCCATCAAAAGTGCATCCATCCATCATAAAAGTGCATCTATCCATCATAAAAGTGCATCTATCCATCATAAAAGTGCATCCATCCATCATAAAAGTGCATCCATCCTTCATAAAAGTGCATCTATCCATCATAAAAGTGCATCCATCCATCCATCATAAAAGTGCATCCATCCATCATAAAAGTGCATCCATCCATCATAAAAGTGCATCCATCCATCATAAAAGTGCATCCATCCATCATAAAAGTGCATCTATCCATCATAAAAGTGCATCTATCCATCATAAAAGTGCATCTATCCATCATAAAAGTGCATCCATCCATCATAAAATCTATCCATCATAAAAGTGCATCTATCCATCATAAAAGTGCATCCATCCATCATAAAAGTGCATCCATCCATCATAAAAGTGCATCCATCCATCATAAAAGTGCATCTATCCATCATAAAAGTGCATCCATCCATCATCCATCAAAAGTGCATCATCCATCATAAAAGTGCATCCATCCATCATAAAAGTGCATCTATCCATCATAAAAGTGCATCCATCCATCATAAAAGTGCATCCATCCATCATAAAAGTGCATCCATCCATCATAAAAGTGCATCTATCCATCATAAAAGTGCATCCATCCATCATAAAAGTGCATCCATCCATCATAAAAGTGCATCTATCCATCATAAAAGTGCATCTATCCATCATAAAAGTGCATCTATCCATCATAAAAGTGCATCCATCCTTCATAAAAGTGCATCCATCCATCATAAAAGTGCATCTATCCATCATAAAAGTGCATCTATCCATCATAAAAGTGCATCCATCCATCATAAAAGTGCATCTATCCATCATAAAAGTGCATCTATCCATCATAAAAGTGCATCTATCCATCATAAAAGCATGCATCCATCCATCATCCATCATAAAGTGCATCCATCCATCATAAAAGTGCATCCATCCATCATAAAAGTGCATCCATCCATCATAAAAGTGCATCTATCCATCATAAAAGTGCATCTATCCATCATAAAAGTGCATCCATCCATCATAAAAGTGCATCCATCATAAAAGTGCATCCATCCATCATAAAAGTGCATCTATCCATCATAAAAGTGCATCCATCATCCATCATCCATCATAAAAGTGCATCCATCCATCATAAAAGTGCATCTATCCATCATAAAAGTGCATCTATCCATCATAAAAGTGCATCCATCCTTCATAAAAGTGCATCCATCCTTCATAAAAGTGCATCTATCCATCATAAAAGTGCATACATCCTTCATAAAAGTGCATCTATCCATCATAAAAGTGCATCTATCCATCATAAAAGTGCATCCATCCATCATAAAAGTGCATCCATCCATCATAAAAGTGCATCCATCCATCATAAAAGTGCATCTATCATCATAAAAGTGCATCTATCCATCATAAAAGTGCATCCATCCATCATAAAAGTGCATCCATCATAAAAGTGCATCATCCAAAAAAGTGCATCTATCCATCATAAAAGTGCATCTATCCATCATAAAAGTGCATCTCCATCCATCATAAAAGTGCATCCATCCATCATAAAAGTGCATCATATCCATCATCCAAATAAAAGCATCCATCCATCATAAAAGTGCATCCATCCATCATAAAAGTGCATCTATCCATCATAAAAGTGCATCCATCATAAAAAAAGCATCCATCCATCATAAAAGTGCATCCATCCATCATAAAAGTGCATCTATCCATCATAAAAGTGCATCCATCCATCATAAAAGTGCATCCATCCATCATAAAAGTGCATCTATCCATCATAAAAGTGCATCTATCCATCATAAAAGTGCATCCATCCATCATAAAAGTGCATCCATCCATCATAAAAGTGCATCTATCCATCATAAAAGTGCATCCATCCATCATAAAAGTGCATCTATCCATCATAAAAGTGCATCCATCCATCATAAAAGTGCATCCATCCATCATAAAAGTGCATCCATCCATCATAAAAGTGCATCCATCCATCATAAAAGTGCATCTATCCATCATAAAAGTGCATCTATCCATCATAAAAGTGCATCCATCCATCATAAAAGTGCATCTATCCATCATAAAAGTGCATCTATCCATCATAATCTATCCATCATAAAAGCATCTATCCATCCATAAAAGTGCATCCATCCATCATAAAAGTGCATCTATCCATCATAAAAGTGCATCCATCCATCATGAAAGTGCTTCTATCCATCATAAAAGTGCATCCATCCTTCATAAAAGTGCATCTATCCATCATAAAAGTGCATCCATCCTTCATAAAAGTGCATCCATCCATCATAAAAGTGCATCCATCCATCATAAAAGTGCATCTATCCATCATAAAAGTGCATCCATCCTTCATAAAAGTGCATCCATCCAAAAAGTGCATCCATCCATCATAAAAGTGCATCTATCCATCATAAAAGTGCATCTATCCATCATAAAAGTGCATCTATCCATCATAAAAGTGCATCCATCCATCATAAAAGTGCATCCATCCATCATAAAAGTGCATCTATCCATCATAAAAGTGCATCCATCCATCATAAAAGTGCATCCATCCATCCATCATAAAAGTGCATCTATCCATCATAAAAGTGCATCCATCCATCATAAAAGTGCATCTATCCATCATAAAAGTGCATCCATCCATCATAAAAGTGCATCCATCCATCATAAAAGTGCATCTATCCATCATAAAAGTGCATCTATCCATCATATCCTATCCATCATAAAAGTGCATCCATCCATCATAAAAGTGCATCCATCCATTCATAAAAGTGCATCTATCCATCATAAAAGTGCATCCATCCATCATAAAAGTGCATCCATCCATCATAAAAGTGCATCCATCCATCATAAAAGTGCATCTATCCATCATAAAAGTGCATCTATCCATCATAAAAGTGCATCCATCCATCATCAAAAGTGCATCTATCCATCATCCATCATAAAAGTGCATCCCATCATAAAAGTGCATCATCCATCATAAAAGTGCATCCATCCATCATAAAAGTGCATCCATCCATCATAAAAGTGCATCCATCCATCATAAAAAAGTGCATCCATCCATCATAAAAGTGCATCCATCCATCATAAAAGTGCATCCATCCATCATAAAAGTGCATCCATCCATCATAAAAGTGCATCCATCCATCATAAAAGTGCATCCATCCATCATAAAAGTGCATCCATCCATCATAAAAGTGCATCCATCCATCATAAAAGTGCATCTATCCATCATAAAAGTGCATCTATCCATCATAAAAGTGCATCTATCCATCATAAAAGTGCATCCATCCATCATAAAAGTGCATCCATCCATCATAAAAGTGCATCTATCCATCATAAAATCCATCCATCATGCATCATCATCCATCATAAAAGTGCATCCATCCATCATAAAAGTGCATCCATCCATCATAAAAGTGCATCCATCCATCATAAAAGTGCATCCATCCATCATAAAAGTGCATCTATCCATCATAAAAGTGCATCTATCCATCATAAAAGTGCATCCATCCATCATAAAAGTGCATCTATCCATCATAAAAGTGCATCTATCCATCAAAAAGTGCATCCATCCATCATAAAAGTGCATCCATCCATCATAAAAGTGCATCCATCCATCATCAAAAGTGCATCTATCCATCATAAAAGTGCATCCATCCATCATAAAAGTGCATCTATCCATCATAAAAGTGCATCCATCCATCATAAAAGTGCATCTATCCATCATAAAAGTGCATCTATCCATCATAAAAGTGCATCCATCCATCATCCATCAAAAAGTGCATCCATCCTTCATAAAAGTGCATCCATCCATCATAAAAGTGCATCCATCCATCATAAAAGTGCATCCATCCATCATAAAAGTGCATCTATCCATCATAAAAGTGCATCCATCCATCATAAAAGTGCATCCATCCATCATAAAAGTGCATCTATCCATCATAAAAGTGCATCCATCCATCATAAAAGTGCATCCATCCATCATAAAAGTGCATCTATCCATCATAAAAGTGCATCTATCCATCATAAAAGTGCATCCATCCATCATAAAAGTGCATCCATCCATCATAAAAGTGCATCCATCCATCATAAAAGTGCATCTATCCATCATAAAAGTGCATCCATCCATCATAAAAGTGCATCCATCCATCATAAAAGTGCATCTATCCATCATAAAAGTGCATCCATCCATCATAAAAGTGCATCCATCATCCATCTATCCATCAAAAGTGCATCCATCCATCCATCATAAAAGTGCATCCATCCATCATAAAAGTGCATCTCCATCCATCATAAAAGTGCATCTATCCATCATAAAAGTGCATCTATCCATCATAAGTGCATCTATCCATCATAAAAGCATCCATCCATCATAAAAGTGCATCTATCCATCATAAAAGTGCATCTATCCATCATAAAAGTGCATCTATCCATAAAAGTGCATAATCCATCATAAAAGTGCATCCATCCATAAAAGTGCATAAAAGTGCATCCATCCATCATAAAAGTGCATCCATCCATCATAAAAGTGCATCTATCCATCATAAAAGTGCATCTATCCATCATAAAAGTGCATCTATCCATCATAAAAGTGCATCTATCCATCATAAAAGTGCATCCATCCATCCATCATAAAAGTGCATCCATCCATCATAAAAGTGCATCCATCCATCATAAAAGTGCATCCATCCATCATAAAAGTGCATCTATCCATCATAAAAGTGCATCCATCCATCATAAAAGTGCATCCATCCATCATAAAAGTGCATCCATCCATCATAAAAGTGCATCTATCCATGCATCTATCCATCATAAAAGTGCATCCATCCATCATAAAAGTGCATCCATCCATCATAAAAAGTGCATCCATCCATCATAAAAGTGCATCTATCCATCATAAAAGTGCATCCATCCATCATAAAAGTGCATCCTTCATCCATCATAAAAGTGCATCTATCCATCATAAAAGTGCATCCATCCATCATAAAAGTGCATCTATCCATCATAAAAATGCATCCATCCATCATAAAAGTGCATGCATCCATCATAAAAGTGCATACATCCATCATAAAAGTGCATCTATCCATCATCCATCAAAAGTGCATCCATCCATCATAAAAGTGCATCCATCCATCATAAAAGTGCATCCATCCATCATAAAAGTGCATCTATCCATCATAAAAGTGCATCCATCCATCATAAAAGTGCATCCATCCATCATAAAAGTGCATCCATCCATCATAAAAGTGCATCTATCCATCATAAAAGTGCATCTATCCATCATAAAAGTGCATCTATCCATCATAAAAGTGCATCCATCCATCATAAAAGTGCATCTATCCATCATAAAAGTGCATCCATCCATCATAAAAGTGCATCCATCCATCATAAAAGTGCATCCATCCATCATAAAAGTGCATCTATCCATCATAAAAGTGCATCCATCCATCATAAAAGTGCATCCATCCATCATAAAAGTGCATCTATCCATCATAAAAGTGCATCCATCCATCATAAAAGTGCATCCATCCATCATAAAAGTGCATCCATCCATCATAAAAGTGCATCCATCCATCATAAAAGTGCATCCATCCATCATAAAAGTGCATCCATCCATCATAAAAGTGCATCTATCCATCATAAAAGTGCATCTATCCATCATCCATCAAAAAGCATCCATCCATCATAAAAGTGCATCCATCCATCATAAAAGTGCATCCATCATCCTATCATCAAAAAAGTGCATCCATCCATCATAAAGTGCATGCATCCATCCTGCATCCATCCATCAAAAAGCATCCATCCATCATAAAAGTGCATCCATCCATCATAAAAGTGCATCCATCCATCATAAAAGTGCATCTATCCATCATATCCATCCATCATAAAAGTGCATCCATCCATCATAAAAGTGCATCCATCCATCATAAAAGTGCATCCATCCATCATAAAAGTGCATCCATCCATCATATAAAGTGCATCTATCCATCATAAAAGTGCATCCATCCTTCATAAAAGTGCATCCATCCATCATAAAAGTGCATCTATCCATCATAAAAGTGCATCTATCCATCATAAAAGTGCATCCATCCATCATAAAAGTGCATCCATCCATCATAAAAGTGCATCCATCCATCATAAAAGTGCATCTATCATCATAAAAGTGCATCTATCCATCATAAAAGTGCATCCATCCATCATAAAAGTGCATCCATCCATCATAAATGTGCATCCATCCATCATAAAATCCATGCATCTATCCATCATAAAAGTGCATCCATCCATCATAAAAGTGCATCCATCCATCATAAAAGTGCATCTATCCATCAAAAAAGTGCATCTATCCATCATAAAAGTGCATCCATCCATCATAAAAGTGCATCCATCCATCATAAAAGTGCATCTATCCATCATAAAAGTGCATCTATCCATCATAAAAGTGCATCCATCCATCATAAAAGTGCATCCATCCATCATAAAAGTGCATCTATCCATCATAAAAGTGCATCTATCCATCATAAAAGTGCATCCATCCATCATAAAAGTGCATCCATCCATCATAAAAGTGCATCCATCCATCATAAAAGTGCATCCATCCATCATAAAAGTGCATCCATCCATCATAAAAGTGCATCTATCCATCATAAAAGTGCATCTATCCATCATAAAAGTGCATCTATCCATCATAAAAGTCCATCCATCATAAAAGTGCATCCATCCATCATAAAAGTGCATCTATCCATCATAAAAGTGCATCCATCCATCATAAAACTGCATCCATCCTTCATAAAAGTGCATCTATCCATCATTAAAGTGCATCCATCCATCATAAAAGTGCTTCTATCCATCATAAAAGTGCATCCATCCATCATAAAAGTGCATCCATCCATCATAAAAGTGCATCCATCCATCATAAAAGTGCATCTATCCATCATAAAAGTGCATCCATCCATCATAAAAGTGCATCCATCCTTCATAAAAGTGCATCTATCCATCATAAAAGTGCATCATAAAAGTGCATCCATCCATCATAAAAGTGCATCCATCCATCATAAAAGTGCATCATCCATCATAAAAGTGCATCCATCCATCATAAAAGTGCATCCATCCATCATAAAAGTGCATCTATCCATCATAAAAGTGCATCTATCCATCATAAAAGTGCATACATCCATCATAAAAGTGCATCCATCCATCATAAAAGTGCATCTATCCATCATAAAAGTGCATCCATCCATCATAAAAGTGCATGCATCCATCATAAAAGTGCATCTATCCATCATAAAAGTGCATCATCCATCATAAAAGTGCATCCAAAATAAAAGTGCATCCATCCATCATAAAAGGGCATCTATCCATCATAAAAGTGCATCTATCCATCATAAAAGTGCATCCATCCTTCATAAAAGTGCATCCATCCATCATAAAAGTGCATCCATCCATCATAAAAGTGCATCTATCCATCATAAAAGTGCATCTATCCATCATAAAAGTGCATCCATCCATTCATAAAAGTGCATCCATCCTTCATAAAAGTGCATCTATCCATCATAAAAGTGCATCTCCATCCATCATAAAAGTGCATCCATCCTTCATAAAAGTGCATCCATCCATCATAAAAGTGCATCTATCCATCATAAAAGTGCATCCATCCATCATAAAAGTGCATCCATCCATCATAAAAGTGCATCTATCCATCATAAAAGTGCATCTATCCATCATAAAAGTGCATCCATCCATCATAAAAGTGCATCCATCCATCATAAAAGTGCATCCATCCATCATAAAAGTGCATCCATCCATCATAAAAGTGCATCTATCCATCATAAAAGTGCATCCATCCTTCATAAAAGTGCATCCATCCATCATAAAAGTGCATCTATCCATCATAAAAGTGCATCTATCCATCATAAAAGTGCATCCATCCATCATAAAAGTGCATCTATCCATCATAAAAGTGCATCTATCCATCATAAACGTGCATCCATCATAAAAGTGCATCCATCCATCATAAAAGTGCATCTATCCATCATAAAAGTGCATCCATCCATCATAAAAGTGCATCTATCCATCATAAAAGTGCATCCATCCATCATAAAAGTGCATCTATCCATCATAAAAGTGCATCTATCCATCATAAAAGTGCATCCATCCATCATAAAAGTGCATCCATCCATCATAAAAGTGCATCCATCCATCATAAAAGTGCATCCATCCATCATAAAAGTGCATCTATCCATCATAAAAGTGCATCTATCCATCATAAAAGTGCATCCATCCATCATAAAAGTGCATCCATCCATCATAAAAGTGCATCTATCCATCATAAAAGTGCATCTATCCATCATAAAAGTGCATCCATCCATCATAAAAGTGCATCCATCCATCATAAAAGTGCATCATATCCATCATAAAAGTGCATCTATCCATCATAAAAGTGCATCCATCCATCATAAAAGTGCATCATCCATCATAAAAGTGCATCTATCCATCTATCATCAAAAGTGCATCCATCCATCATAAAAGTGCATCCATCCTTCATAAAAGTGCATCTATCCATCATAAAAGTGCATCCATCCATCATGAAAGTGCTTCTATCCATCATAAAAGTGCATCCATCCTTCATAAAAGTGCATCTATCCATCATAAAAGTGCATCCATCCATCATAAAAGTGCATCTATCCATCATAAAAGTGCATCCATCATCATAAAAGTGCATCCATCCATCATAAAAGTGCATCCATCCATCATAAAAGTGCATCCATCCTTCATAAAAGTGCATCCATCCATCATAAAAGTGCATCTATCCATCATAAAAGTGCATCCATCCATCATAAAATCCATCATAAAAGCATCCATCCATCATAAAAGTGCATCCATCCATCATAAAAGTGCATCCATCCATCATAAAAAAGTGCATCCATCCATCATAAAAGTGCATCCATCCATCATAAAAGTGCATCCATCCATCATAAAAGTGCATCCATCCATCATAAAAGTGCATCCATCCATCATAAAAGTGCATCCATCCATCATAAAAGTGCATCCATCCATCATAAAAGTGCATCCATCCATCATAAAAGTGCATCTATCCATCATAAAAGTGCATCCATCCATCATAAAAGTGCATCTATCCATCATAAAAGTGCATCCATCCATCATAAAAGTGCATCCATCCATCATAAAAGTGCATCCATCCATCATAAAAGTGCATCTATCATCATAAAAGTGCATCCATCCATCATAAAAGTGCATCCATCCATCATAAAAGTGCATCCATCCATCATAAAAGTGCATCCATCCATCATAAAAGTGCATCCATCCATCATAAAAGTGCATCCATCCATCATAAAAGTGCATCCATCCTTCATAAAAGTGCATCCATCCATCATAAAAGTGCATCCATCCATCATAAAAGTGCATCTATCCATCATAAAAGTGCATCTATCCATCATAAAAGTGCATCCATCCATCATAAAAGTGCATCCATCCATCATAAAAGTGCATCTATCCATCATAAAAGTGCATCTATCCATCATAAAAGTGCATCCATCCATCATAAAAGTGCATCCATCCATCATAAAAGTGCATCTATCCATCATAAAAGTGCATCCATCCATCATAAAAGTGCATCCATCCATCATAAAAGTGCATCCATCCATCATAAAAGTGCATCTATCCATCATAAAAGTGCATCCATCCATCATAAAAGTGCATCCATCCATCATAAAAGTGCATCTATCCATCATAAAAGTGCATCTATCCATCATAAAAGTGCATCCATCATATCCATCATAAAAGTGCATCCATCCATCATAAAAGTGCATCCATCCATCATAAAAGTGCATCTATCCATCATAAAAGTGCATCCATCCATCATAAAAGTGCATCTATCCATCATAAAAGTGCATCCATCCATCATAAAAGTGCATCCATCCATCATAAAAGTGCATCCATCCATCATAAAAGTGCATCTATCCATCATAAAAGTGCATCCATCCATCATAAAAGTGCATCTATCCATCATAAAAGTGCATCCATCCATCATAAAAGTGCATCTATCCATCATAAAAGTGCATCTATCCATCATAAAAGTGCATCCATCCATCATAAAAGTGCATCCATCCATCATAAAAGTGCATCTATCCATCATAAAAGTGCATCTATCCATCATAAAAGTGCATCCATCCATCATAAAAGTGCATCCATCCATCATAAAAGTGCATCTATCCATCATAAAAGTGCATCCATCCATCATAAAAGTGCATCCATCCATCATAAAAGTGCATCTATCCATCATAAAAGTGCATCCATCCATCATAAAAGTGCATCCATCCATCATAAAAGTGCATCCATCCATCATAAAAGTGCATCCATCCATCATAAAAGTGCATCCATCCATCATAAAAGTGCATCCATCCATCATAAAAGTGCATCCATCCATCATAAAAGTGCATCCATCCATCATAAAAGTGCATCCATCCATCATAAAAGTGCATCTATCCATCATAAAAGTGCATCCATCCATCATAAAAGTGCATCCATCCATCATAAAAGTGCATCCATCCATCATAAAAGTGCATCTATCCATCATAAAAGTGCATCTATCCATCATAAAAGTGCATCCATCCATCATAAAAAGTGCATCCATCCATCATAAAAGTGCTTCTATCCATCATAAAAGTGCATCCATCCATCATAAAAGTGCATCTATCCATCATAAAAGTGCATCTATCCATCATAAAAGTGCATCCATCCATCATAAAAGTGCATCCATCCTTCATAAAAGTGCATCTATCCATCATAAAAGTGCATCCATCCATCATAAAAGTGCATCCATCCATCATAAAAGTGCATCCATCCATCATCCATCAAAAGTGTGCATCCATCCATCATAAAAGTGCATCCATCCATCATAAAAGTGCATCCATCCATCATAAAAGTGCATCCATCCATCATAAAAGTGCATCTATCCATCATAAAAGTGCATCTATCCATCATAAAAGTGCATCCATCCATCATAAAAGTGCATCTATCCATCATATAAAAGTGCATCCATCCATCATAAAAGTGCATCCATCCATCATAAAAGTGCATCTATCCATCATAAAAGTGCATCCATCCATCATAAAAGTGCATCCATCCATCATAAAAGTGCATCCATCCTTCATAAAAGTGCATCTATCCATCATAAAAGTGCATCTATCCATCATAAAAGTGCATCCATCCTTCATAAAAGTGCATCCATCCATCATAAAAGTGCATCTATCCATCATAAAAGTGCATCCATCCATCATAAAAGTGCATCCATCCATCATAAAAGTGCATCCATCCATCATAAAAGTGCATCTATCCATCATAAAAGTGCATCTATCCATCATAAAAGTGCATCCATCCATCATAAAAGTGCATCCATCCATCATAAAAGTGCATCCATCCATCATAAAAGTGCATCTATCCATCATAAAAGTGCATCCATCCATCATAAAAGTGCATCCATCCATCATAAAAGTGCATCTATCCATCATAAAAGTGCATCTATCCATCATAAAAGTGCATCTATCCATCATAAAAGTGCATCTATCCATCATAAAAGTGCATCTATCCATCATAAAAGTGCATCCATCCATCATAAAAGTGCATCTATCCATCATAAAGTGCATCCATCCATCATAAAAGTGCATCTATCCATCATAAAAGTGCATCCATCCATCATAAAAGTGCATCCATCCATCATAAAAGTGCATCTATCCATCATAAAAAGTGCATCTATCCATCATAAAAGTGCATCCATCCATCATAAAAGTGCATCCATCCATCATAAAAGTGCATCCATCCATCATAAAAGTGCATCCATCCATCATAAAAGTGCATCTATCCATCATAAAAGTGCATCCATCCATCATAAAAGTGCATCTATCCATCATAAAAGTGCATCTATCCATCATAAAAGTGCATCCATCCATCATAAAAGTGCATCCATCCATCATAAAAGTGCATCCATCCTTCATAAAAGTGCATCTATCCATCATAAAAGTGCATCTATCCATCATAAAAGTGCATCCATCCATCATAAAAGTGCATCCATCCTTCATAAAAGTGCATCTATCCATCATAAAAGTGCATCTATCCATCATAAAAGTGCATCTATCCATCATAAAAGTGCATCCATCCATCATAAAGTGCATCCATCCATCATAAAAGTGCATCTATCCATCATAAAAGTGCATCCATCCATCATAAAAGTGCATCCATCCATCATAAAAGTGCATCTATCCATCATAAAAGTGCATCCATCCATCATAAAAGTGCATCTATCCATCATAAAAGTGCATCCATCCATCATAAAAGTGCATCTATCCATCATAAAAGTGCATCCATCCATCATAAAAGTGCATCCATCCATCATAAAAGTGCATCTATCCATCATAAAAGTGCATCCATCCATCATAAAAGTGCATCTATCCATCATAAAAGTGCATCCATCCTTCATAAAAGTGCATCCATCCATCATAAAAGTGCATCCATCCATCATAAAAGTGCATCCATCCATCATAAAAGTGCATCCATCCATCATAAAAGTGCATCTATCCATCATAAAAGTGCATCCATCCATCATAAAAGTGCATCCATCCATCATAAAAGTGCATCCATCCATCATAAAAGCGCATCTATCCGTCATAAAAGTGCATCCATCCATCATAAAAGTGCATCTATCCATCATAAAAGTGCATACATCCATCATTAAAGTGCATCTATCATCATAAAAGTGCATCTATCCATCATAAAAGTGCATACATCCATCATAAAAGTGCCATCCATCCATCATAAAAGTGCATCTATCCATCATAAAAGTGCATCCATCCATCATAAAAGTGCATCCATCCATCATAAAAGTGCATCTATCCATCATAAAAGTGCATCTATCCATCATAAAAGTGCATCCATCCATCATAAAAGTGCATCCATCCTTCATAAAAGTGCATCTATCCATCATAAAAGTGCATCTATCCATCATAAAAGTGCATCCATCCATCATAAAAGTGCATCCATCCTTCATAAAAGTGCATCCATCCATCATAAAAGTGCATCCATCCATCATAAAAGTGCATCCATCCATCATAAAAGTGCATCCATCCATCATAAAAGTGCATCTATCCATCATAAAAGTGCATCCATCCATCATAAAAGTGCATCTATCCATCATAAAAGTGCATCCATCCTTCATAAAAGTGCATCTATCCATCATAAAAGTGCATCTATCCATCATAAAAGTGCATCTATCCATCATAAAAGTGCATCCATCCATCATAAAAGTGCATCTATCCATCATAAAAGTGCATCTATCCATCATAAGAGCATCTATCCATCATAAAAGCATCCATCCATCATAAAAGTGCATCCATCCATCATAAAAGTGCATCTATCCATCATAAAAGTGCATCTATCCATCATAAAAGTGCATCCATCCATCATAAAAGTGCATCCATCCATCATAAAAGTGCATACATCCATCATAAAAGTGCATCCATCCATCATAAAAGTGCATCCATCCATCATAAAAGTGCATCTATCCATCATAAAAGTGCATCCATCCATCATAAAGTGCATCTATCATCATAAAAGTGCATCCATCCTTCATAAAAGTGCATCTATCCATCATAAAAGTGCATCCATCCATCATAAAAGCATGCATCCATCCAAAAGTGCATCATAAAAAAGTGCATCCATCCATCATAAAAGTGCATCCATCATCCTTCATAAAAGTGCATCCATCCATCATAAAAGTGCATCCATCATCCATCATAAAAGTGCATCTATCCATCATAAAAGTGCATCTATCCATCATAAAAGTGCATCCATCCATCATAAAAGTGCATCCATCCTTCATAAAAGTGCATCTATCCATCATAAAAGTGCATCCATCCATCATGAAAGTGCATCATAAATCCATCATAAAAGTGCATCTATCCATCATAAAAGTGCATCCATCCATCATAAAAGTGCATCTATCCATCATAAAAGTGCATCCATCCATCATAAAAGTGCATCCATCCATCATAAAAGTGCATCCATCCATCATAAAAGTGCATCTATCCATCATAAAAGTGCATCCATCCATCATAAAAGTGCATCCATCCATCATAAAAGTGCATCCATCCATCATAAAAGTGCATCTATCCATCATAAAAGTGCATCTATCCATCATAAAAGTGCATCCATCCATCATAAAAGTGCATCCATCCATCATAAAAGTGCATCCATCCATCATAAAAATGCATCCATCCATCATAAAAGTGCATCCATCCATCATAAAAGTGCATCCATCCATCATAAAAGTGCATCCATCCATCATAAAAGTGCATCCATCCATCATAAAAGTGCATCCATCCATCATATCCAATAAAAGTGCATCCATCCATCATAAAAGTGCATCCATCCATCATAAAAGTGCATCTATCCATCATAAAAGTGCATCCATCCATCATAAAAGTGCATCCATCCATCATAAAAGTGCATCTATCCATCATAAAAGTGCATCCATCCATCATAAAAGTGCATCTATCCATCATAAAAGTGCATCCATCCATCATAAAAGTGCATCCATCCATCATAAAAGTGCATCCATCCATCATAAAAGTGCATCCATCCATCATAAAAGTGCATCTATCCATCATAAAAGTGCATCTATCCATCATAAAAGTGCATCCATCCATCATAAAAGTGCATCCATCCATCATAAAAGTGCATCCATCCATCATAAAAGTGCATCCATCCATCATAAAAGTGCATCTATCCATCATAAAAGTGCATCTATCCATCATAAAAGTGCATCCATCCATCATAAAAGTGCATCCATCCATCATAAAAGTGCATCTATCCATCATAAAAGTGCATCCATCCATCCAAAAGTCATCTATCCAATAAAAGTGCATCCATCCTTCATAAAAGTGCATCCATCCATCATAAAAGTGCATCCATCCATCATAAAAGTGCATCCATCCATCATAAAAGTGCATCCATCCATCATAAAAGTGCATCCATCCATCATAAAAGTGCATCTATCCATCATAAAAGTGCAAAAGTCCATCATAAAAGTGCATCCATCCTTCATAAAAGTGCATCCATCCATCATAAAAGTGCATCCATCCATCATAAAAGTGCATCTATCCATCATAAAAGTGCATCTATCCATCATAAAAGTGCATCCATCCTTCATAAAAGTGCATCCATCCATCATAAAAGTGCATCCATCCATCATAAAAGTGCATCCATCCATCATAAAAGTGCATCTATCCATCATAAAAGTGCATCTATCCATCATAAAAGTGCATCCATCCTTCATAAAAGTGCATCTATCCATCATAAAAGTGCATCCATCCATCATAAAAGTGCATCTATCCATCATAAAAGTGCATCTATCCATCATAAAAGTGCATCTATCCATCATAAAAGTGCATCCATCCATCATAAAAGTGCATCCATCCATCATAAAAGTGCATCTATCCATCATAAAAGTGCATCTATCCATCATAAAAGTGCATCCATCCATCATAAAAGTGCATCCATCCATCATAAAAGTGCATCCATCCATCATAAAAGTGCATCTATCCATCATAAAAGTGCATCTATCCATCATAAAAGTGCATCTATCCATCATAAAAGTGCATCCATCCATCATAAAAGTGCATCTATCCATCATAAAAGTGCATCTATCCATCATAAAAGTGCATCCATCCATCATAAAAGTGCATCCATCCATCATAAAAGTGCATCTATCCATCATAAAAGTGCATCTATCCATCATAAAAGTGCATCCATCCATCATAAAAGTGCATCCATCCATCATAAAAGTGCATCTATCCATCATAAAAGTGCATCTATCCATCATAAAAGTGCATCCATCCATCATAAAAGTGCATCTATCCATCATCCAAAAAAGTGCATCTATCCATCATAAAAGTGCATCCATCCATCATAAAAGTGCATCTATCCATCATAAAAGTGCATCCATCCATCATAAAAGTGCATCATCCATCATCCATCATCCATCAAAAAGTGCATCTATCCATCATAAAAGTGCATCCATCCATCATAAAAGTGCATCTATCCATCATAAAAGTGCATCCATCCTTCATAAAAGTGCATCCATCCATCATAAAAGTGCATCTATCCATCATAAAAGTGCATCCATCCATCATAAAAGTGCATCCATCCATCATAAAAGTGCATCCATCCATCATAAAAGTGCATCCATCCATCATAAAAGTGCATCCATCCATCATAAAAGTGCATCTATCCATCATAAAAGTGCATCCATCCATCATAAAAGTGCATCCATCCATCATCATAAAAGTGCATCCATCCATCATAAAAGTGCATCCATCCATCATAAAAGTGCATCTATCCATCATAAAAGTGCATCTATCCATCATAAAAGTGCATCTATCCATCATAAAAGTGCATCTATCCTTCATAAAAGTGCATCTATCCATCATAAAAGTGCATCCATCCATCATAAAAAAAGTGCATCCATCCATCATAAAAGTGCATCTATCCATCATAAAAGTGCATCCATCCATCATAAAAGTGCATCTATCCATCATAAAAGTGCATCTATCCATCATAAAAGTGCATCCATCCATCATAAAAGTGCATCTATCCATCATAAAAGTGCATCTATCCATCATAAAAGTGCATCTATCCATCATAAAAGTGCATCCATCCATCATAAAAGTGCATCCATCCATCATAAAAGTGCATCTATCCATCATAAAAGTGCATCCATCCATCATAAAAGTGCATCCATCCATCATAAAAGTGCATCTATCCATCATAAAAGTGCATCCATCCATCATAAAAGTGCATCCATCCATCATAAAAGTGCATCCATCCTTCATAAAAGTGCATCTATCCATCATAAAAGTGCATCCATCCATCATGAAAGTGCTTCTATCCATCATAAAAGTGCATCCATCCTTCATAAAAGTGCATCTATCCATCATAAAAGTGCATCCATCCATCATAAAAGTGCATCCATCCATCATAAAAGTGCATCCATCCATCATAAAAGTGCATCCATCCATCATAAAAGTGCATCCATCCATCATAAAAGTGCATCCATCCATCATAAAAGTGCATCCATCCATCATAAAAGTGCATCTATCCATCATAAAAGTGCATCCATCCATCATAAAAAGTGCATCCACCCATCATAAAAGTGCATCTATCCATCATAAAAGTGCATCTATCCATCATAAAAGTGCATCCATCCATCATAAAAGTGCATCCATCCATCATAAAAAGTGCATCCATCCATCATAAAAGTGCATCTATCCATCATAAAAGTGCATCCATCCATCATAAAAGTGCATCTATCCATCATAAAAGTGCATCCATCCATCATAAAGTGTGCATCCATCATAATCATCCAATAAAAGTGCATCTATCCATCATAAAAAAGTGCATCCATCCATCATAAAAGTGCATCCATCCATCATAAAAGTGCATCCATCCATCATAAAAGTGCATCCATCCATCATAAAAGTGCATCTATCCATCATAAAAGTGCATCCATCCATCATAAAAGTGCATCCATCCATCATAAAAGTGCATCTATCCATCATAAAAGTGCATCCATCCATCATAAAAGTGCATCTATCCATCATATCCTTCATATAAAGTGCATCCATCCATCATAAAAGTGCATCTATCCATCATAAAAGTGCATCCATCCATCATAAAAGTGCATCCATCCATCATAAAAGTGCATCTATCCATCATAAAAGTGCATCTATCCATCATAAAAGTGCATCCATCCATCATAAAAGTGCATCCATCCATCATAAAAGTGCATCCATCCATCATAAAAGTGCATCCATCCATCATAAAAGTGCATCTATCCATCATAAAAGTGCATCCATCCATCATAAAAGTGCATCCATCCATCATAAAAGTGCATCCATCCATCATAAAAGTGCATCTATCCATCATAAAAGTGCATCTATCCATCATAAAAGTGCATCCATCCATCATAAAAGTGCATCCATCCTTCATAAAAGTGCATCCATCCATCATAAAAGTGCATCTATCCATCATAAAAGTGCATCTATCATCCATCATAAAAGTGCATCCATCCATCATAAAAGTGCATCCATCCATCATAAAAGTGCATCCATCCATCATAAAAGTGCATCTATCCATCATAAAAGTGCATCCATCATAAAAGTGCATCTATCCATCATAAAAGTGCATCCATCCATCATAAAAGTGCATCTATCCATCATAAAAGTGCATCCATCCATCATAAAAGTGCATCTATCCATCATAAAAGTGCATCTATCCATCATAAAAGTGCATCCATCCATCATAAAAGTGCATCCATCCATCATAAAAGTGCATCCATCCATCATAAAAGTGCATCCATCCATCATAAAAGTGCATCCATCCATCATAAAAGTGCATCCATCCATCATAAAAGTGCATCCATCCATCATAAAAGTGCATCTATCCATCATAAAAGTGCATCCATCCATCATAAAAGTGCATCTATCCATCATAAAAGTGCATCTATCCATCATAAAAGTGCATCTATCCATCATAAAAGTGCATCTATCCATCATAAAAGTGCATCCATCCTTCATAAAAGTGCATCCATCCATCATAAAAGTGCATCTATCATCATAAAAGTGCATCCATCCATCATAAAATCCATCCATCATAAAAGTGCATCCATCCATCATTCAAAGTGCATCCATCCTTCATAAAAGTGCATCCATCCATCATAAAAAGTGCATCCATCCATCATAAAAGTGCATCCATCCTTCATAAAAGTGCATCTATCCATCATAAAAGTGCATCCATCCATCATAAAAGTGCATCCATCCATCATAAAAGTGCATCTATCCATCATAAAAGTGCATCATAAAAGTGCATCCATCCTTCATAAGTGTATCCATCCATCATTAAAGTGCATCCATCCATCATAAAAGTGCATCCATCCATCATAAAAGTGCATCTATCCATCATAAAAGTGCATCCATCCATCATAAAAGTGCATCCATCCTTCATAAAAGTGCATGCATCCATCCATCATAAAAGTGCATCTATCCATCATAAAAGTGCATCCATCCTTCATAAAAGTGCATCTATCCATCATAAAAGTGCATCCATCCTTCATAAAAGTGCATCCATCCTTCATAAAAGTGCATCCATCCATCATAAAAGTGCATCCATCCATCATAAAAGTGCATCTATCCATCATAAAAGTGCATCCATCCATCATAAAAGTGCATCCATCCTTCATAAAAGTGCATCTATCCATCATAAAAGTGCATCTATCCATCATAAAAGTGCATCCATCCTTCATAAAAGTGCATCCATCCTTCATAAAAGTGCATCCATCCTTCATA
>CM031951.1:6647516-6741768 GCA_018749465.1 Paracanthobrama guichenoti | reverse complement strand
GGACTTGGATTCTTCACCCAAATCCTTTTCGGCAACTCGCCCATCTCGAATCTACAATTTTTTGAGTCAGACAATATCAACGATAACACAAAGATTTTGTCACCTCTTTCACGATTTCTCCTTGAGCACGAGGACCCCTCCGTCCCAACGCCTGGGGCACCTTTACTCAGCCCATCGGTGTCTGAAGGTACCTGTGCGCAAATATTGGTCCCTCCTAGTCCAATTCCACAGATGGCCCCAGACCCCAACGACATCGAACTAATTACTAGTTCGCCGAGCTCTGGGGGAAGACCTAAACGTCACGCTAATACAACCAGGAAAAACATCGATTGGCGTTTAACGATACATAAAAAATACGTGATTTTAGGTGACTCTAACGCAGCTAGGTTCCCTAAATTTCAGAATACCAATTTGCAGATCGATGCCTTTCCAGGAGCTAAGTTCCAACATGCTACAAACCTAATTCAGGGGGCTCAAATCACAGAAGTACCGGAAAAGATCATCCTTTCCTTTGGCCTTAATAATCGCCAACAGCGACTTAAGATCAGAGCGATCAAAGAGCTACAGAACCTCATCAAAGCGACTCGGGACAAATTCCCCAATGCGGACATTCTGATCCCTGTCATCAATTTTTCCAGGGCCCTCTCATTGGTAGAACAGCAGATGGTGGAGGCTATCAATGCGTATATCCGGAAGAATTGTGATTTCATTCCTCCCCTCCCAAGTATCTACTTTGCGGTGGAGCCCGATGGAATCCATTGAGGCCCGCTACGCCAAGGCGATCTTGTTATACTGGGCCAAGTCTTTAAACTTGTCATTATTTTGAGCAGGATACCTGGTGTTGATAATTTGATAATTAATTTATCAAAGACATTTCTCTTAACTCCCGACCAGCGCTCAGTACTCCAAAAGGACTCACTTTCATTCCTACTCCGACTGACTTTAAAACAAAAAGATAGAATTAGTCAGTGACTTACAAGCTTACCATCGCCGACTCCAGCTCGAAACACATTTTGAAGGTAAAAACTTGGAGAGAAAAGCTCCCTTTTACGGGTCCATCCGAATGGATGCCGTCTTTAGCCACATTGCCGAATAACATTAGACAAATTGTTACAGCTGATTGTTATGCCGTCCGTCACCTTAATTGGGGACAAAATGGACGGCACAATCTCACTCGAGCTGAGAGCAGGGCACTTAAAGAGCTTAGTCAAAACACTGATATTGTGATAAAGCAGGCAGATAAAGGAAACGCGGTCGTGATTTTAGATAAGGAACAGTATTTATGGGAAGGACATCGACAACTCGGTGATGGGGAATATTACCGTCCTCTGGACCGACCGATTTTTGCGGAAACGGCTAGAGAGGTTAGGGACATTCTCGAGGAAATGTGTCAAAAAAAGATAATCAATTGGAAGCAGAGGGATTTCCTCCTGGGCGATGGAAACCCCAGACCCAGACGGTTCTATCTGCTCCCAAAAATCCATAAGAGCCCACATACCTGGAGTAAACCCTACGAAATACCACCGGACGTCCGATAGTTTCGGACTGCAATAGCGAGTCCTACTTTACGGCCAGGTATGTCGAACACTTTCTCAATCCATTAGCACAGAAACACGACAGCTACATAAAAGACACTTACGATTTTCTTGAGAAGATAGGCCGACTCCAAATCCCACAGGATGCTTTTTTATTCACCATTGATGTCGACAGCCTCTACACTAACATCGAAACCGATGTTGGTGTGGAGGCGGTCAAGGAATGTTTCAAGAAACACCCGACCCAAAACGCCCTGATAACTATATAATTAAACTATTAAAGATCAATCTAACTAAAAACGACTTTCAATTTAACTCTAAATTTTATTTACAAACCAAAGGAACGGCAATGGGTAAAGCATTTGCGCCATCGACGCCAATATTTTTATGGCGCGGTGGGAGGAGTCCGCTTTGGCTTCCCATCCTCTCAAGCCCTTTTCATACTTTCGGTTCCTCGATGACATCTGGGGCGTGTGGACCCACTCTGAGGATGCATTTTCGACTTTCATTCAACACCTGAACAACCATCAAAAATCTATCAAAATTAAGTATACGCTCGACCCGAAGGAGGTTAATTTTCTAGACGTGACCACATTTAAGGGAACGAGATTCTCGGAAACCGGCCGCTTGGATTTTCGTGTTCACTTTAAGGAGACGGACACTCATTCGCTTTTGCACAAAACTAGTTTTCACCCTAAACATACTTTTCAGGGAATTGTTAAATCCCAACTACTTAGATTTCATCGCATTTGTTCTGAACCGTCTTCTTTCTTGCGTGCAACAAAAACTCTTTTTTCCGCTCTACGCCATCGTGGCTATTCCAGAACTTTCCTCCGAAAAATTCTCAGAACCTTTCGTGAGCCCAAGCGACCAAAGCCCGGAGAAACGGCACCTAAAGACAAATTAATCCCCCTTGTGACACACTTCTCGGAGCAGAGCGTACAACTTAATCTAGCTGTTAAAGCCAATTTCAGCAAATTTTTGACTGGGTCCAATTTTTTGCAAAAGCATAAACCGATTGCAGCATTTAGAAGAAACAAAAACCTCAAAGATGTTTTAGTACACAGCAAATTGCAGACAGCGCCTAACTATAGCAAAAGTAGCACTATTAAATATTTTGCGCCCCAAAAAGTCATTAAAAGTAGGTCCACGGGTCGGATCTTTCATTTATCACATGTTTTAAATGGCCGAGTGTCCAACTGTGTATATTTGATATTTTGTACCAGATGTAGAAGGCAGTACGTTGGGCAGACAAAAAATGAGCTCCAATATCGTATATACCAACATGTGTACAATATCACACACAAAATTGAAAAGCGCAGGCATTTGGTTCTACATTTTCTGTCCCATGGACTGACCTCTCTACGTTTCTCGGGCCTACAGACATGTGCTTTTTGGACCCTGAGCGACCGTCTTAGGGCAGAAAAGCTATGGATGAAACGCCTGGACACAATGTTCCCTAAAGGCCCACCCCAGTCGGCCAAAAACCTACCCCTACACCCTAACCCCACCCTAACCCTAACCCTAACCTAACCATAATCCTAACCTTAATCCTAGCCCTAATCCTAACCCTAACCCCAATCATAATCCTAACCCTAATCCTAGCCCTAATCCTAACCCCCTAACCCCTAACCCCTAATCCTAACCCTAACCCTAACCCCTAACCCCAATCCTAACCCTAACCCCCGGTTGGCCTAAAACCTACCCCGGAGACCCACAGCCCGCCTTGACCCAACCTTAGGTTCGTCCAACCCTCTTTAAACTAACCCGGACACTCACAACCGCCCCTAAAACACTACACTCACACCCCCAGTCGGTCTAAAACCTACCCCGGGCACTCACAGCCCACCCTGACCCTACCTTTAGGGTGGTCCAACCCCTTCTAAAACTAACCCGGACGCCCACAACCCGCCTAAACCTACCCAAGTACCCACAGCCCGCTGGGTTTGAACCCTACCTTTTTCAATGGGAACAACTCTGTCTCTTCACTGATGGGGTGGGGTTAGTACACATGGAGTGGCTTTGGCTCTCTGCCTCGTCTTTGTGCTGGCTTGGGGTCCCATTGGAGACGGCCAGTTGGGAGAAGGACCGTGCATAACCGGGCCTGGACCCTTTAGGGCCCAGACTCTGGATTTTCAGTCCCCTTATCTGGCCAGTGCCTCTTCCTCTGGACTCTGGTGGGATCCCTTGTCCTGGTATTGGACTTTGGCGGAGTGTCATGCCACTTCATTGTTTTTCACCACAGAAGTCTGGGATATTGATCATGATTTTCCATTACATACAATTCCATATCTTTAAAATCCGGTGTACAGGAACCATTCTTAAGAAACATTTGACTGGGTTTTCATTTCAAGTCTAAAATAAATAAACAACTTAAGTTAAATAGGACTTCATTTGAGGGTTTTCACTTTACACGGTCCAATTCATGTTAAAAACCATTCATGTTTAGGTATACAAAAGACATTTACACAAGATAACAAAAAGGTTTTTATCTCCAATTACATCTTTTATTCAATATTTATTTTTTAAAAAACACTTTTATTCTTTAAAAAAAAAAAAAAAAAAAAAAAAAAAAAAAAAAAAAAAACGAAAAAGATTATATACATTATTAGAAACATAATTTTGTTTAATTTATCGATGTCAACCATGACTTCAAAGCTTATTTTATTTTATTCTGAGGTATTGATTATGTTTAAATCAAACAGGAATTGCTCTCTGTTGATTCGTTTCGAGGACGGTGACGTCACGCGCTCTGTACTCACTGCAGCTCACTTCTTCCTGCTCACGGAACACGCAGCAGCTTCTCTCACGCTCTCGTCTTTTCAGTGACTTTTGCAATATTTCTCAGTTTCTACAGCGAAATCCGTTTGATTCAGCCTGAAGAAGATACATTTTGTATCGAACGTCGCGACGAATCAAACGGTGTCTGATTTATTTTGTTATTTGACTTTAAACTGCCGATCGCGGGATGTATCGTCGTCAGCGCGACCGGGTTCATGGAGGAACACTCCACGACCGCGGTTGCAGTTTGAACGCGCGCCCTTGAGAACTAAATCAGTTTCCTTTAATCTTATTAGGGAAACAGAAAGAAACAAACGTGATTTTAATCACGATTTCCATGATGAAGACTTTTACGCTCGCGGATATAATCGGTTTGATGATACACAGCTGCAAACTCGTGAATTCATTAATACCAATTATAGAGGCAGGGACATTGAAATGATTCACCCCCCGAAGAACGGCAATAAATCCCGTTTTCACACAGGTGGGGGTCATGAGTCAAGTGAATTGCGTTATGTCTCTGCTTCTCATCTCGCGGGACAAGACAGACATGCAGAGGACACGGTTTCACCCCGTGTGTCTCGAAATAAAAGGAAACGCGATAGAGCCAAACAAAAACGTATGGCTCTCGCGGCCAACAGGCAATCAGAATTCCAAACAGATTATGTGTCACGTAACAACCAAGAGGGTTTCACTGAACATTACCGTTTTACACCCCAGCGTGGTTATGATTCCGTTTCTGAATATAATTATTCAGATGGTCGACGGTTTTCTGCACCGAATTATTCCACCAGGGAATATGAAGAGAACGATTTCCGCCCTCCTCCATGGAGATCAGTTTCTTTGCCTAATTTGGGTCGGATCAACCCGCTGCACTTCAGACACTTTACGCACACGCCTGGAACGATGGCTTCCCGTGGGACGAATAGTAACTTCCGCTCAAGGAAAATTCATTGGGGCGAGGAAAATGCACAACGTACACACACAAAACCAACACGAAATTTCTCACCAACAAATCGAACCACGCTGAGGCAGTCACAGCCAAGTGTCGTGTATGCACCTGCACCCCCACAGCTTAAAGCTACCACCAAGCTGATGTACGAGTTGATTCGTGCGGTTCATCATCTAGACAAGATTACTACAAAGAAACGTGATGAGAACACACCGATTACGTTTCAGAGACTGACTGATCTTCTAGTGGCCACTATTAAACCCGCCCACCCGAATCCTAGGGTCGAAACGCTGCTAGAAGGAAACGCAAGGAACTGGTGTTATAACGCGCAGCTCATACTTGAGCAACACTATGAAGATTTGATCGGAAACACCATCCAGGGCCTTAAAAACCAAACGTCTGAAGTTGATTGGCCACGTGCGTTCGAGATAGCTACCAATTGGGCGGAGAAAAATTACGGGGACAGGTTGACGCTCGAAACTATCGAACAGGCGGAAGCCCTGTACACGGCGGAAATTGCTGAGAGACCACGTGTCGTTACGCCTGCGGTTACTGAAACACGACAGGCCGAACAACCACCACCATCACCGAGACGCACGTATGCGCAAGTGGTGGCCTCACCGCCTAATCAGCCTCCCCCACCACATATTACAGCACGCCCCCAATTAGTTACCGCAGAAGTCCATGTACAAACATCTCCAGGTCAGCGGGATGCATCTTGGGTCACAGGCTCACCTGACAGAGGTGACTGGCACGTCACCACAGAAGAGGAAGCTCCACCTCTGGTGCAGCCCCCAAAGACAGTAACTCAGGGTGTAGTGCTAACGGAAAAGGTGAGACCCATAAAGGTTTCTCTTTCCGTCCCCCAAAAAAAAAATTAACCCCTGTGTTTATGAAGGAGAACTCTCTCCTCTTATTTCTCTTGACCAACCTACACAGGTTGGACCCCAGTGTGAAACGGAAGTGGTGAGACCCACACAGGTTTCCCTTTCTGTTCCACTGGAACAAAGAATCCCCGTGACCCTCGTCCTTCTTTGGCCCCTGGGCGGGGGGGGCGGAGCTCGAGGAAGTCGACCATCCTGGGAGTGAAGGGATGGTTCCGACGACCCGAGCGTTTTGAGGCAAACCTCCACCCCTCCTCACCTCCTTCCCGATTTTGCATGACCTAGAGGACTTGGATTCTTCACCCAAATCCTTTTCGGGCAACTCGCCCATCTCGAATCTACAATTTTTGAGTCAGACAATATCAACGATAACACAAAGATTTTGTCACCTCTTTCACGATTTCTCCTTGAGCACGAGGACCCCTCCGTCCCAACGCCTGGGGCACCTTTACTCAGCCCATCGGTGTCTGAAGGTACCTGTGCGCAAATATTGGTCCCTCCTAGTCCAATTCCACAGATGGCCCCAGACCCCAACGACATCGAACTAATTACTAGTTCGCCGAGCTCTGGGGGAAGACCTAAACGTCACGCTAATACAACCAGGAAAAACATCGATTGGCGTTTAACGATACATAAAAAATACGTGATTTTAGGTGACTCTAACGCAGCTAGGTTCCCTAAATTTCAGAATACCAATTTGCAGATCGATGCCTTTCCAGGAGCTAAGTTCCAACATGCTACAAACCTAATTCAGGGGGCTCAAATCACAGAAGTACCGGAAAAGATCATCCTTTCCTTTGGCCTTAATAATCGCCAACAGCGACTTAAGATCAGAGCGATCAAAGAGCTACAGAACCTCATCAAAGCGACTCGGGACAAATTCCCCAATGCGGACATTCTGATCCCTGTCATCAATTTTTCCAGGGCCCTCTCATTGGTAGAACAGCAGATGGTGGAGGCTATCAATGCGTATATCCGGAAGAATTGTGATTTCATTCCTCCTCCCAAGTATCTACTTTGCGGTGGAGCCCGATGGAATCCATTGAGGCCCGCCACGCCAAGGCGATCTTGTTATACTGGGCCAAGTCTTTAAACTTGTCATTATTTTGAGCAGGATACCTGGTGTTGATAATTTGATAATTAATTTATCAAAGACATTTCTCTTACTCCCGACCAGCGTTCAGTACTCCAAAAAGGACTCACTTTCATTCCTACTCCGACTGACTTTAAAACAAAAAGATAGAATTAGTCAGTGACTTACAAGCTTACCATCGCCGACTCCAGCTCAAAACACATTTTGAAGGTAAAAACTTCGGGAGAGAAAAGCTCCCTTTACGGGTCCATCCGAATGGATGCCGTCTTTAGCCACATTGCCGAATAACATTAGACAAATTGTTACAGCTGATTGTTATGCCGTCCGTCACCTTAATTGGGGACAAAATGGACGGCACAATCTCACTCGAGCTGAGAGCAGGGCACTTAAAGAGCTTAGTCAAAACACTGATATTGTGATAAAGCAGGCAGATAAAGGAAACGCGGTCGTGATTTTAGATAAGGAACAGTATTTATGGGAAGGACATCGACAACTCGGTGATGGGGAATATTACCGTCCTCTGGACCGACCGATTTTTATGAAACGGCTAGAGAGGTTAGGGACATTCTCGAGGAAATGTGTCAAAAAAAGATAATCAATTGGAAGCAGAGGGATTTCCTCCTGGGCGATGGAAACCCCAGACCCAGACGGTTCTATCTGCTCCCAAAAATCCATAAGAGCCCACATACCTGGAGTAAACCCTACGAAATACCACCCGGACGTCCGATAGTTTCGGACTGCAATAGCGAGTCCTACTTTACGGCCAGGTATGTCGAACACTTTCTCAATCCATTAGCACAGAAACACGACAGCTACATAAAAGACACTTACGATTTTCTTGAGAAGATAGGCCGACTCCAAATCCCACAGGATGCTTTTTATTCACCATTGATGTCGACAGCCTCTACACTAACATCGAAACCGATGTTGGTGTGGAGGCGGTCAAGGAATGTTTCAAGAACACCCCGACCCAAAACGCCCTGATAACTATATAATTAAACTATTAAAGATCAATCTAACTAAAAACGACTTTCAATTTAACTCTAAATTTTATTTACAAACCAAAGGAACGGCAATGGGTAAAGCATTTGCGCCATCGTACGCCAATATTTTTATGGCGCGGTGGGAGGAGTCCGCTTTGGCTTCCCATCCTCTCAAGCCCTTTTCATACTTTCGGTTCCTCGATGACATCTGGGGCGTGTGGACCCACTCTGAGGATGCATTTTCGACTTTCATTCAACACCTGAACAACCATCAAAAATCTATCAAAATTAAGTATACGCTCGACCCGAAGGAGGTTAATTTTCTAGACGTGACCACATTTAAGGGAACGAGATTCTCGGAAACCGGCCGCTTGGATTTTCGTGTTCACTTTAAGGAGACGGACACTCATTCGCTTTTGCACAAAACTAGTTTTCACCCTAAACATACTTTTCAGGGAATTGTTAAATCCCAACTACTTAGATTTCATCGCATTTGTTCTGAACCGTCTTCTTTCTTGCGTGCAACAAAAACTCTTTTTCCGCTCTACGCCATCGTGGCTATTCCAGAACTTTCCTCCGAAAAATTCTCAGAACCTTTCGTCGTGAGCCCAAGCGACCAAAGCCCGGAGAAACGGCACCTAAAGACAAATTAATCCCCTTGTGACACACTTCTCGGAGCAGAGCGTACAACTTAATCTAGCTGTTAAAGCCAATTTCAGCAAATTTTTGACTGGGTCCAATTTTTTGCAAAAGCATAAACCGATTGCAGCATTTAGAAGAAACAAAAACCTCAAAGATGTTTTAGTACACAGCAAATTGCAGACAGCGCCTAACTATAGCAAAAGTAGCACTATTAAATATTTTTTGCGCCCAAAAAGTCATTAAAAGTAGGTCCACGGGTCGGATCTTTCATTTATCACATGTTTTAAATGGCCGAGTGTCCAACTGTGTATATTTGATATTTTGTACCAGATGTAGAAGGCAGTACGTTGGGCAGACAAAAAATGAGCTCCAATATCGTATATACCAACATGTGTACAATATCACACACAAAATTGAAAAGCGCAGGCATTTGGTTCTACATTTTCTGTCCCATGGACTGACCTCTCTACGTTTCTCGGGCCTACAGACATGTGCTTTTTGGACCCTGAGCGACCGTCTTAGGGCAGAAAAGCTATGGATGAAACGCCTGGACACAATGTTCCCTAAAGGCCTTAATGAGATGTGAGCGGTCAGTGCGTACTCCATTTTTTACTTAGTAGGAGTGGCTGGCACTGCAACCCTTCTCAAACCTACCGCCATACACTCAATCTGCCTAAAACCTAACCCCTACACCCACAACCCACCCTAAACCTAACCTCACACCCCTCGGCCAAAAAACCTACCCCACACACCCCAGTCGGCCATAAAACCTAACCTAGCCCTATCCTAACCCTAACCCTAACCCTAACCCTAACCCTAATCCTAACCCTAATCCTAACCCTAATCCTAACCCTAATCCTAACCCTAACCCTAATCCCCCTAATCATAATCCTAACCCCTAATCCTAGCCCTAATCCAACCCTAACCTAACCGGACACTCACAACCCTAAAACCTAACCTAACCCCAATCCTAACCCCTAATCCTAACCCTAACCCTACCTTTAGGGTGGTCCAACCCCTTCCTAACCTAAAACCGGTTGGAAACCTACCCGGAGACCCACAGCCCGCCTTGACCCAACCTTAGGGTTCGTCCAACCCTCTTTAAACTAACCCGGACACTCACAACCCGCCCTAAACCTACACTCACACCCCAGTCGGGTCTAAAAACCGGAGACTCACACCCGGGCACCCACCCGGGCACTCACAGCCCACCCTGACCCTACCTTTAGGGTGGTCCAACCCCTTCTAAAACTAACCCGGACGCCCACAACCCGCCTAAACCTACCCAAGTACCCACAGCCCGCTGGGTTTGAACCCTACCTTTTCAATGGGAACAACTCTGTCTCTTCACTGATGGGGTGGGGTTAGTACACATGGAGTGGCTTTGGCTCTCTGCCTCGTCTTTGTGCTGGCTTGGGGTCCCATTGGAGACGGCCAGTTGGGAGAAGGACCGTGCATATAACCGGGCCTGGACCCTTTAGGGCCCAGACTCTGGATTTTCAGTCCCCTTATCTGGCCAGTGCCTCTTCCTCTGGACTCTGGTGGGATCCCTTGTCCTGGTATTGGACTTTGGCGGAGTGTCATGCCACTTCATTGTTTTTCACCACAGAAGTCTGGGATATTGATCATGATTTTCCATTACATACAATTCCATATCTTTAAAATCCGGTGTACAGGAACCATTCTTAAGAAACATTTGACTGGGTTTTCATTTCAAGTCTAAAATAAATAAACAACTTAAGTTAAATAGGACTTCATTTGAGGGTTTTCACTTTACACGGTCCAATTCATGTTAAAAACCATTCATGTTTAGGTATACAAAAGACATTTACACAAGATAACAAAAAGGTTTTTATCTCCAATTACATCTTTTATTCAATATTTATTTTTTAAAAAACACTTTTATTCTTTTTAAAAAAAAAAAAAAAAAAAAAAAAAAAAAAAAAAAAAAAAAAAAGATTATATACATTATTAGAAACATAATTTTGTTTAATTTATCGATGTCAACCATGACTTCAAAGCTTATTTTATTTTATTCTGAGGTATTGATTATGTTTAAATCAAACAGGAATTGCTCTCTGTTGATTCGTTTCGAGGACGGTGACGTCACGCGCTCTGTACTCACTGCAGCTCACTTCTTCCTGCTCACGGAACACGCAGCAGCTTCTCTCACGCTCTCGTCTTTTCAGTGACTTTTGCAATATTTCTCAGTTTCTACAGCGAAATCCGTTTGATTCAGCCTGAAGAAGATACATTTTGTATCGAACGTCGCGCGACGAATCAAACGGTGTCTGATTTATTTTGTTATTTGACTTTAAACTGCCGATCGCGGGATGTATCGTCAGCCGCGACCGGGTTCATGGAGGAACACTCCACGACCGCGGTTGCAGTTTGAACGCGCTCCCTTGAGAACTAAATCAGTTTCCTTTAATCTTATTAGGGAAACAGAAAGAAACAAACGTGATTTTAATCACGATTTCCATGATGAAGACTTTTACGCTCGCGGATATAATCGGTTTGATGATACACAGCTGCAAACTCGTGAATTCATTAATACCAATTATAGAGGCAGGGACATTGAAATGATTCACCCCCCGAAGAACGGCAATAAATCCCGTTTTCACACAGGTGGGGGTCATGAGTCAAGTGAATTGCGTTATGTCTCTGCTTCTCATCTCGCGGGACAAGACAGACATGCAGAGGACACGGTTTCACCCCGTGTGTCTCGAAATAAAAGGAAACGCGCGATAGAGCCAAACAAAAACGTATGGCTCTCGCGGCCAACAGGCAATCAGAATTCCAAACAGATTATGTGTCACGTAACAACCAAGAGGGTTTCACTGAACATTACCGTTTTACACCCCAGCGTGGTTATGATTCCGTTTCTGAATATAATTATTCAGATGGTCGACGGTTTTCTGCACCGAATTATTCCACCAGGGAATATGAAGAGAACGATTTCCGCCCTCCTCCATGGAGATCAGTTTCTTTGCCTAATTTGGGTCGGATCAACCCGCTGCACTTCAGACACTTTACGCACACGCCTGGAACGATGGCTTCCCGTGGGACGAATAGTAACTTCCGCTCAAGGAAAATTCATTGGGGCGAGGAAAATGCACAACGTACACACACAAAACCAACACGAAATTTCTCACCAACAAATCGAACCACGCTGAGGCAGTCACAGCCAAGTGTCGTGTATGCACCTGCACCCCCACAGCTTAAAGCTACCACCAAGCTGATGTACGAGTTGATTCGTGCGGTTCATCATCTAGACAAGATTACTACAAAGAAACGTGATGAACACACGATTACGTTTCAGAGACTGACTGATCTTCTAGTGGCCACTATTAAACCCGCCCACCCGAATCCTAGGTCGAAACGCTGCTAGAAGGAAACGCAAGGAACTGGTGTTATAACGCGCAGCTCATACTTGAGCAACACTATGAAGATTTGATCGGAAACACCATCCAGGGCCTTAAAAACCAAACGTCTGAAGTTGATTGGCCACGTGCGTTCGAGATAGCTACCAATTGGGCGGAGAAAAATTACGGGACAGGTTGACGCCGAAACTATCGAACAGGCGGAAGCCCTGTACACGGCGGAAATTGCTGAGAGACCACGTGTCGTTACGCCTGCGGTTACTGAAACACGACAGGCGAACAACAACCACCACCATCACCGAGACGCGCGCGATGCGCAAGTGGTGGCCTCACCGCCTAATCAGCCTCCCCCACCACATATTACAGCACGCCCCCAATTAGTTACCGCAGAAGTCCATGTACAAACATCTCCAGGTCAGCGGGATGCATCTTGGGTCACAGGCTCACCTGACAGAGGTGACTGGCACGTCACCACAGAAGAGGAAGCTCCACCTCTGGTGCAGCCCCCAAAGACAGTAACTCAGGGTGTAGTGCTAACGGAAAAGGTGAGACCCATAAAGGTTTCTCTTTCCGTCCCACCGAAAAAAATTAACCCCTGTGTTTATGAAGGAGAACTCTCTCCTCTTATTTCTCTTGACCAACCTACACAGGTTGGACCCCAGTGTGAAACGGAAGTGGTGAGACCCACACAGGTTTCCCTTTCTGTTCCACTGGAACAAAGAATCCCCCGTGACCCTCGTCCTTCTTTGGCCCCTGGGCGGGTGGGGGCGGAGCTCGAGGAAGTCGACCATCCTGGGAGTGAAGGGATGGTTCCGACGACCCCGAGCGTTTTGAGGCAAACCTCCACCCCTCCCTCACCTCCTTCCCCGATTTTGCATGACCTAGAGGACTTGGATTCTTCACCCAAATCCTTTTCGGGCAACTCGCCCATCTCGAATCTACAATTTTTTGAGTCAGACAATATCAACGATAACACAAAGATTTTGTCACCTCTTTCACGATTTCTCCTTGAGCACGAGGACCCCTCCGTCCCAACGCCTGGGGCACCTTTACTCAGCCCATCGGTGTCTGAAGGTACCTGTGCGCAAATATTGGTCCCTCCTAGTCCAATTCCACAGATGGCCCCAGACCCCAACGACATCGAACTAATTACTAGTTCGCCGAGCTCTGGGGAAGACTAAACGCGTCACGCTAATACAACCAGGAAAAACATCGATTGGCGTTTAACGATACATAAAAAATACGTGATTTTAGGTGACTCTAACGCAGCTAGGTTCCCTAAATTTCAGAATACCAATTTGCAGATCGATGCCTTTCCAGGAGCTAAGTTCCAACATGCTACAAACCTAATTCAGGGGGCTCAAATCACAGAAGTACCGGAAAAGATCATCCTTTCCTTTGGCCTTAATAATCGCCAACAGCGACTTAAGATCAGAGCGATCAAAGAGCTACAGAACCTCATCAAAGCGACTCGGGACAAATTCCCCAATGCGGACATTCTGATCCCTGTCATCAATTTTTCCAGGGCCCTCTCATTGGTAGAACAGCAGATGGTGGAGGCTATCAATGCGTATATCCGGAAGAATTGTGATTTCATTCCCTCCTCCCAAGTATCTACTTTGCGGTGGAGCCCGATGGAATCCATTGAGGCCGCTACACGCCAAGGCGATCTTGTTATACTGGGCCAAGTCTTTAAACTTGTCATTATTTTGAGCAGGATACCTGGTGTTGATAATTTGATAATTAATTTATCAAAGACATTTCTCTTAACTCCCGACCAGCGTTCAGTACTCCAAAAAGGACTCACTTTCATTCCTACTCCGACTGACTTTAAAACAAAAAAGATAGAATTAGTCAGTGACTTACAAGCTTACCATCGCCGACTCCAGCTCGAAACACATTTGAAGGTAAAAACTTCGGGAGAGAAAAGCTCCCTTTACGGGTCCATCCGAATGGATGCCGTCTTTAGCCACATTGCCGAATAACATTAGACAAATTGTTACAGCTGATTGTTATGCCGTCCGTCACCTTAATTGGGGACAAAATGGACGGCACAATCTCACTCGAGCTGAGAGCAGGGCACTTAAAGAGCTTAGTCAAAACACTGATATTGTGATAAAGCAGGCAGATAAAGGAAACGCGGTCGTGATTTTAGATAAGGAACAGTATTTATGGGAAGGACATCGACAACTCGGTGATGGGGAATATTACCGTCCTCTGGACCGACCGATTTTTGCGGAAACGGCTAGAGAGGTTAGGGACATTCTCGAGGAAATGTGTCAAAAAAAGATAATCAATTGGAAGCAGAGGGATTTCCTCCTGGGCGATGGAAACCCCAGACCCAGACGGTTCTATCTGCTCCCAAAAATCCATAAGAGCCCACATACCTGGAGTAAACCCTACGAAATACCACCCGGACGTCCGATAGTTTCGGACTGCAATAGCGAGTCCTACTTTACGGCCAGGTATGTCGAACACTTTCTCAATCCATTAGCACAGAAACACGACAGCTACATAAAAGACACTTACGATTTTCTTGAGAAGATAGGCCGACTCCAAATCCCACAGGATGCTTTTTTATTCACCATTGATGTCGACAGCCTCTACACTAACATCGAAACCGATGTTGGTGTGGAGGCGGTCAAGGAATGTTTCAAGAAACACCCCGACCCAAAACGCCCTGATAACTATATAATTAAACTATTAAAGATCAATCTAACTAAAAACGACTTTCAATTTAACTCTAAATTTTATTTACAAACCAAAGGAACGGCAATGGGTAAAGCATTTGCGCCATCGTACGCCAATATTTTTATGGCGCGGTGGGAGGAGTCCGCTTTGGCTTCCCATCCTCTCAAGCCCTTTTCATACTTTCGGTTCCTCGATGACATCTGGGGCGTGTGGACCCACTCTGAGGATGCATTTTCGACTTTCATTCAACACCTGAACAACCATCAAAAATCTATCAAAATTAAGTATCAGCTCGACCGAAGGAGGTTAATTTTCTAGACGTGACCACATTTAAGGGAACGAGATTCTCGGAAACCGGCCGCTTGGATTTTCGTGTTCACTTTAAGGAGACGGACACTCATTCGCTTTTGCACAAAACTAGTTTTCACCCTAAACATACTTTTCAGGGAATTGTTAAATCCCAACTACTTAGATTTCATCGCATTTGTTCTGAACCGTCTTCTTTCTTGCGTGCAACAAAAACTCTTTTTTCCGCTCTACGCCATCGTGGCTATTCCAGAACTTTCCTCCGAAAAATTCTCAGAACCTTTCGTGAGCCCAAGCGACCAAAGCCCGGAGAAACGGCACCTAAAGACAAATTAATCCCCCTTGTGACACACTTCTCGGAGCAGAGCGTACAACTTAATCTAGCTGTTAAAGCCAATTTCAGCAAATTTTTGACTGGGTCCAATTTTTTGCAAAAGCATAAACCGATTGCAGCATTTAGAAGAAACAAAAACCTCAAAGATGTTTTAGTACACAGCAAATTGCAGACAGCGCCTAACTATAGCAAAAGTAGCACTATTAAATATTTTGCGCCCAAAAAGTCATTAAAAGTAGGTCCACGGGTCGGATCTTTCATTTATCACATGTTTTAAATGGCCGAGTGTCCAACTGTGTATATTTGATATTTTGTACCAGATGTAGAAGGCAGTACGTTGGGCAGACAAAAAATGAGCTCCAATATCGTATATACCAACATGTGTACAATATCACACACAAAATTGAAAAGCGCAGGCATTTGGTTCTACATTTTCTGTCCCATGGACTGACCTCTCTACGTTTCTCGGGCCTACAGACATGTGCTTTTTGGACCCTGAGCGACCGTCTTAGGGCAGAAAAGCTATGGATGAAACGCCTGGACACAATGTTCCCTAAAGGCCTTAATGAGATGTGAGCGGTCAGTGCGTACTCCATTTTTTACTTAGTAGGAGTGGCTGGCACTGCAACCCTTCTCAAACCTACCGCCATACACTCAATCTGCCTAAAACCTAACCCCTACACCCACAACCCACCCTAAACCTAACCTCACACCCCAGTCGGCCAAAAACCTACCCCTACACCCTAACCCCACCCTAACCCTAACCTAACCATAACCTAACCTAACCCCTACCCTAATCCTAACCCTAACCCCAAAACCATAATCCTAACCCTAATCCTAGCCCTAATCCTAACCCTAATCCCCCTAATCTAACCCTAATCCTAACCCTAATCCTCCCCTAATCCTAACCCTAACCCTAACCCTAACCTAACCCTAACCTTTAGGGTGGTAACCCCAACCCCTAATCCTAACCCGGACGCCCACCCTAAGACTGGGAACAACTCTGTCTCTTCACTGATGGGGTGGGGTTAGTACACATGGAGTGGCTTTGGCTCTCTGCCTCGTCTTTGTGCCTTGGGGTCCCATTGAGAGACCGGGCCCCACAGACTCCAGCCTTGACCCTAAACCTACCTAACCCGGAGACCCACAGCCCGCCTTGACCCAACCTTAGGTTCGTCCAACCCTCTTTAAACTAACCCGGACACTCACAACCCGCCCTAAACCTACACTCACACCCCCAGTCGGTCTAAAACCTACCCCGGGCACTCACAGCCCACCCTGACCCTACCTTTAGGGTGGTCCAACCCCTTCTAAAACTAACCCGGACGCCCACAACCCGCCTAAACCTACCCAAGTACCCACAGCCCGCTGGGTTTGAACCCTACCTTTTCAATGGGAACAACTCTGTCTCTTCACTGATGGGGTGGGGTTAGTACACATGGAGTGGCTTTGGCTCTCTGCCTCGTCTTTGTGCTGGCTTGGGGTCCCATTGGAGACGGCCAGTTGGGAGAAGGACCGTGCATAACCGGGCCTGGACCCTTTAGGGCCCAGACTCTGGATTTTCAGTCCCCTTATCTGGCCAGTGCCTCTTCCTCTGGACTCTGGTGGGATCCCTTGTCCTGGTATTGGACTTTGGCGGAGTGTCATGCCACTTCATTGTTTTTCACCACAGAAGTCTGGGATATTGATCATGATTTTCCATTACATACAATTCCATATCTTTAAAATCCGGTGTACAGGAACCATTCTTAAGAAACATTTGACTGGGTTTTCATTTCAAGTCTAAAATAAATAAACAACTTAAGTTAAATAGGACTTCATTTGAGGGTTTTCACTTTACACGGTCCAATTCATGTTAAAAACCATTCATGTTTAGGTATACAAAAGACATTTACACAAGATAACAAAAAGGTTTTTATCTCCAATTACATCTTTTATTCAATATTTATTTTTAAAAACACTTTTATTTTTAAAAAAAAAAAAAAAAAAAACGAAAAAGATTATATACATTATTAGAAACATAATTTTGTTTAATTTATCGATGTCAACCATGACTTCAAAGCTTATTTTATTTTATTCTGAGGTATTGATTATGTTTAAATCAAACAGGAATTGCTCTCTGTTGATTCGTTTCGAGGACGGTGACGTCACGCGCTCTGTACTCACTGCAGCTCACTTCTTCCTGCTCACGGAACACGCAGCAGCTTCTCTCACGCTCTCGTCTTTTCAGTGACTTTTGCAATATTTCTCAGTTTCTACAGCGAAATCCGTTTGATTCAGCCTGAAGAAGATACATTTTGTATCGAAACGTCGCGACGAATCAAACGGTGTCTGATTTATTTTGTTATTTGACTTTAAACTGCCGATCGCGGGATGTATCGTCAGCCGCGACCGGGTTCATGGAGGAACACTCCACGACCGCGGTTGCAGTTTGAACGCGCTCCCTTGAGAACTAAATCAGTTTCCTTTAATCTTATTAGGGAAACAGAAAGAAACAAACGTGATTTTAATCACGATTTCCATGATGAAGACTTTTACGCTCGCGGATATAATCGGTTTGATGATACACAGCTGCAAACTCGTGAATTCATTAATACCAATTATAGAGGCAGGGACATTGAAATGATTCACCCCCCGAAGAACGGCAATAAATCCCGTTTTCACACAGGTGGGGGTCATGAGTCAAGTGAATTGCGTTATGTCTCTGCTTCTCATCTCGCGGGACAAGACAGACATGCAGAGGACGGTTTCACCCGTGTGTCTCGAAATAAAAGGAAACGCGATAGAGCCAAACAAAAACGTATGGCTCTCGCGGCCAACAGGCAATCAGAATTCCAAACAGATTATGTGTCACGTAACAACCAAGAGGGTTTCACTGAACATTACCGTTTTACACCCCAGCGTGGTTATGATTCCGTTTCTGAATATAATTATTCAGATGGTCGACGGTTTTCTGCACCGAATTATTCCACCAGGGAATATGAAGAGAACGATTTCGCCCTCCTCCATGGAGATCAGTTTCTTTGCCTAATTTGGGTCGGATCAACCCGCTGCACTTCAGACACTTTACGCACACGCCTGGAACGATGGCTTCCGTGGGGACGAATAGTAACTTCCGCTCAAGGAAAATTCATTGGGGCGAGGAAAATGCACACGCGTACACACACAAAACCAACACGAAATTTCTCACCAACAAATCGAACCACGCTGAGGCAGTCACAGCCAAGTGTCGTGTATGCACCTGCACCCCCACAGCTTAAAGCTACCACCAAGCTGATGTACGAGTTGATTCGTGCGGTTCATCATCTAGACAAGATTACTACAAAGAAGCGTGATGAGAACACACCGATTACGTTTCAGAGACTGACTGATCTTCTAGTGGCCACTATTAAACCCGCCCACCCGAATCCTAGGGTCGAAACGCTGCTAGAAGGAAACGCAAGGAACTGGTGTTATAACGCGCAGCTCATACTTGAGCAACACTATGAAGATTTGATCGGAAACACCATCCAGGGCCTTAAAAACCAAACGTCTGAAGTTGATTGGCCACGCGTTCGAGATAGCTACCAATTGGGGGAGAAAATTACGGGGACAGGTTGACGCCGAAACTATCGAACAGGCGGAAGCCCTGTACACGGCGGAAATTGCTGAGAGACCACGTGTCGTTACGCCTGCGGTTACTGAAACACGACAGGCCGAACAACCACCACCATCACCGAGACGCACGTATGCGCAAGTGGTGGCCTCACCGCCTAATCAGCCTCCCCCACCACATATTACAGCACGCCCCCAATTAGTTACCGCAGAAGTCCATGTACAAACATCTCCAGGTCAGCGGGATGCATCTTGGGTCACAGGCTCACCTGACAGAGGTGACTGGCACGTCACCACAGAAGAGGAAGCTCCACCTCTGGTGCAGCCCCAAAGACAGTAACTCAGGGTGTAGTGCTAACGGAAAAGGTGAGACCCATAAAGGTTTCTCTTTCCGTCCCACCGAAAAAAATTAACCCCTGTGTTTATGAAGGAGAACTCTCTCCTCTTATTTCTCTTGACCAACCTACACAGGTTGGACCCCAGTGTGAAACGGAAGTGGTGAGACCCACACAGGTTTCCCTTTCTGTTCCACTGGAACAAAGAATCCCCGTGACCCTCGTCCTTCTTTGGCCCCTGGGCGGGGGGGGGCGGAGCTCGAGGAAGTCGACCATCCTGGGAGTGAAGGGATGGTTCCGACGACCCGAGCGTTTTGAGGCAAACCTCCACCCCTCCCTCACCTCCTTCCCCGATTTTGCATGACCTAGAGGACTTGGATTCTTCACCCAAATCCTTTTCGGGCAACTCGCCCATCTCGAATCTACAATTTTTTGAGTCAGACAATATCAACGATAACACAAAGATTTTGTCACCTCTTTCACGATTTCTCCTTGAGCACGAGGACCCCTCCGTCCCAACGCCTGGGGCACCTTTACTCAGCCCATCGGTGTCTGAAGGTACCTGTGCGCAAATATTGGTCCCTCCTAGTCCAATTCCACAGATGGCCCCAGACCCCAACGACATCGAACTAATTACTAGTTCGCCGAGCTCTGGGGGAAGACCTAAACGTCACGCTAATACAACCAGGAAAAACATCGATTGGCGTTTAACGATACATAAAAAATACGTGATTTTAGGTGACTCTAACGCAGCTAGGTTCCTAAATTTCAGAATACCAATTTGCAGATCGATGCCTTTCCAGGAGCTAAGTTCCAACATGCTACAAACCTAATTCAGGGGGCTCAAATCACAGAAGTACCGGAAAAGATCATCCTTTCCTTTGGCCTTAATAATCGCCAACAGCGACTTAAGATCAGAGCGATCAAAGAGCTACAGAACCTCATCAAAGCGACTCGGGACAAATTCCCCAATGCGGACATTCTGATCCCTGTCATCAATTTTTCCAGGGCCCTCTCATTGGTAGAACAGCAGATGGTGGAGGCTATCAATGCGTATATCCGGAAGAATTGTGATTTCATTCCTCCCCTCCCAAGTATCTACTTTGCGGTGGAGCCCGATGGAATCCATTGAGGCCCGCCACGCCAAGGCGATCTTGTTATACTGGGCCAAGTCTTTAAACTTGTCATTATTTTGAGCAGGATACCTGGTGTTGATAATTTGATAATTAATTTATCAAAGACATTTCTCTTAACTCCCGACCAGCGTTCAGTACTCCAAAAAGGACTCACTTTCATTCCTACTCCGACTGACTTTAAAACAAAAAAGATAGAATTAGTCAGTGACTTACAAGCTTACCATCGCCGACTCCAGCTCGAAACACATTTTGAAGGTAAAAACTTCGGAGAAAAGCTCCTTTACGGGTCCATCCGAATGGATGCCGTCTTTAGCCACATTGCCGAATAACATTAGACAAATTGTTACAGCTGATTGTTATGCCGTCCGTCACCTTAATTGGGGACAAAATGGACGGCACAATCTCACTCGAGCTGAGAGCAGGGCACTTAAAGAGCTTAGTCAAAACACTGATATTGTGATAAAGCAGGCAGATAAAGGAAACGCGGTCGTGATTTTAGATAAGGAACAGTATTTATGGGAAGGACATCGACAACTCGGTGATGGGGAATATTACCGTCCTCTGGACCGACCGATTTTTATGAAACGGCTAGAGAGGTTAGGGACATTCTCGAGGAAATGTGTCAAAAAAAGATAATCAATTGGAAGCAGAGGGATTTCCTCCTGGGCGATGGAAACCCCAGACCCAGACGGTTCTATCTGCTCCCAAAAATCCATAAGAGCCCACATACCTGGAGTAAACCCTACGAAATACCACCGGACGTCCGATAGTTTCGGACTGCAATAGCGAGTCCTACTTTACGGCCAGGTATGTCGAACACTTTCTCAATCCATTAGCACAGAAACACGACAGCTACATAAAAGACACTTACGATTTTCTTGAGAAGATAGGCCGACTCCAAATCCCACAGGATGCTTTTTTATTCACCATTGATGTCGACAGCCTCTACACTAACATCGAAACCGATGTTGGTGTGGAGGCGTCAAGGAATGTTTCAAGAAACACCCGACCCAAAACGCCCTGATAACTATATAATTAAACTATTAAAGATCAATCTAACTAAAAACGACTTTCAATTTAACTCTAAATTTTATTTACAAACCAAAGGAACGGCAATGGGTAAAGCATTTGCGCCATCGTACGCCAATATTTTTATGGCGCGGTGGGAGGAGTCCGCTTTGGCTTCCCATCCTCTCAAGCCCTTTTCATACTTTCGGTTCCTCGATGACATCTGGGGCGTGTGGACCCACTCTGAGGATGCATTTTCGACTTTCATTCAACACCTGAACAACCATCAAAAATCTATCAAAATTAAGTATACGCTCGACCCGAAGGAGGTTAATTTTCTAGACGTGACCACATTTAAGGGAACGAGATTCTCGGAAACCGGCCGCTTGGATTTTCGTGTTCACTTTAAGGAGACGGACACTCATTCGCTTTTGCACAAAACTAGTTTTCACCCTAAACATACTTTTCAGGGAATTGTTAAATCCCAACTACTTAGATTTCATCGCATTTGTTCTGAACCGTCTTCTTTCTTGCGTGCAACAAAAACTCTTTTTTCCGCTCTACGCCATCGTGGCTATTCCAGAACTTTCCTCCGAAAAATTCTCAGAACCTTTCGTGAGCCCAAGCGACCAAAGCCCGGAGAAACGGCACCTAAAGACAAATTAATCCCCTTGTGACACACTTCTCGGAGCAGAGCGTACAACTTAATCTAGCTGTTAAAGCCAATTTCAGCAAATTTTTGACTGGGTCCAATTTTTTGCAAAAGCATAAACCGATTGCAGCATTTAGAAGAAACAAAAACCTCAAAGATGTTTTAGTACACAGCAAATTGCAGACAGCGCCTAACTATAGCAAAAGTAGCACTATTAAATATTTTGCGCCCCAAAAAGTCATTAAAAGTAGGTCCACGGGTCGGATCTTTCATTTATCACATGTTTTAAATGGCCGAGTGTCCAACTGTGTATATTTGATATTTTGTACCAGATGTAGAAGGCAGTACGTTGGGCAGACAAAAAATGAGCTCCAATATCGTATATACCAACATGTGTACAATATCACACACAAAATTGAAAAGCGCAGGCATTTGGTTCTACATTTTCTGTCCCATGGACTGACCTCTCTACGTTTCTCGGGCCTACAGACATGTGCTTTTTGGACCCTGAGCGACCGTCTTAGGGCAGAAAAGCTATGGATGAAACGCCTGGACACAATGTTCCCTAAAGGCCTTAATGAGATGTGAGCGGTCAGTGCGTACTCCATTTTTTACTTAGTAGGAGTGGCTGGCACTGCAACCCTTCTCAAACCTACCGCCATACACTCAATCTGCTGCCTAAAACCTAACCCCTACACCCACAACCCACCCTAAACCTAACCTCACACCCCAGTCGGCCAAAAACCTACCCCCTACTAACCCTAACCCCCCCTAACCCTAACCTAACCATAATCCTAACCTTAATCCCTAGCCCTAATCCTAACCCTAACCCCAATCATAATCCTAACCTAAATCCTAGCCCTAATCCTAACCCCCTAACCCCAACCCAACCCCCTAAACCTAACCCTAAGTCCTAACCCCTAACCCCAATCCTAACCCCTAACCCCGGTTCAATGGGAACAACTCTGTCTCTTCACTGATGGGGTGGGGTTAAACCTACCCCGGAGACCCAGAAGGACCATAACGGGCCTGGAGACCCACAGCCCGCCTTGCCTAAAACCCGGAGACTCACAGCCCGCCTTACCCAACCTTAGGTTCGTCCAACCTCTTTAAACTAACCGGACACTCACAACCCGCCCTAAACCTACACTCACACCCCAGTCGGTCTAAAACCTACCCGGGCACTCACAGCCCACCCTGACCCTACCTTTAGGGTGGTCCAACCCCTTCTAAAACTAACCCGGACGCCCACAACCCGCCTAAACCTACCCAAGTACCCACAGCCCGCTGGGTTTGAACCCTACCTTTTCAATGGGAACAACTCTGTCTCTTCACTGATGGGGTGGGGTTAGTACACATGGAGTGGCTTTGGCTCTCTGCCTCGTCTTTGTGCTGGCTTGGGGTCCCATTGAGACGGCCAGTTGGGAGAAGGACGTGCATAACCGGGCCTGGACCCTTTAGGGCCCAGACTCTGGATTTTCAGTCCCCTTATCTGGCCAGTGCCTCTTCCTCTGGACTCTGGTGGGATCCTTGTCCTGGTATTGGACTTTGGCGGAGTGTCATGCCACTTCATTGTTTTTCACCACAGAAGTCTGGGATATTGATCATGATTTTCCATTACATACAATTCCATATCTTTAAAATCCGTGTACAGGAACCATTCTTAAGAAACATTTGACTGGGTTTTCATTTCAAGTCTAAAATAAATAAACAACTAAGTTAAATAGGACTTCATTTGAGGGTTTTCACTTTACACGGTCCAATTCATGTTAAAAACCATTCATGTTTAGGTATACAAAAGACATTTACACAAGATAACAAAAAGGTTTTTATCTCCAATTACATCTTTTATTCAATATTTATTTTTTAAAAAACACTTTTATTCTTTTTAAAAAAAACGAAAAAGATTATATACATTATTAGAAACATAATTTTGTTTAATTTATCGATGTCAACCATGACTTCAAAGCTTATTTTATTTTATTCTGAGGTATTGATTATGTTTAAATCAAACAGGAATTGCTCTCTGTTGATTCGTTTCGAGGACGGTGACGTCACGCGCTCTGTACTCACTGCAGCTCACTTCTTCCTGCTCACGGAACACGCAGCAGCTTCTCTCACGCTCTCGTCTTTTCAGTGACTTTTGCAATATTTCTCAGTTTCTACAGCGAAATCCGTTTGATTCAGCCTGAAGAAGATACATTTTGTATCGAAACGTCGCGACGAATCAAACGGTGTCTGATTTATTTTGTTATTTGACTTTAAACTGCCGATCGCGGGATGTATCGTCAGCCGCGACCGGGTTCATGGAGGAACACTCCACGACCGCGGTTGCAGTTTGAACGCGCTCCCTTGAGAACTAAATCAGTTTCCTTTAATCTTATTAGGGAAACAGAAAGAAACAAACGTGATTTTAATCACGATTTCCATGATGAAGACTTTTACGCTCGCGGATATAATCGGTTTGATGATACACAGCTGCAAACTCGTGAATTCATTAATACCAATTATAGAGGCAGGGACATTGAAATGATTCACCCCCCGAAGAACGGCAATAAATCCCGTTTTCACACAGGTGGGGGTCATGAGTCAAGTGAATTGCGTTATGTCTCTGCTTCTCATCTCGCGGGACAAGACAGACATGCAGAGGACACGGTTTCACCCCGTGTGTCTCGAAATAAAAGGAAACGCGATAGAGCCAAACAAAAACGTATGGCTCTCGCGGCCAACAGGCAATCAGAATTCCAAACAGATTATGTGTCACGTAACAACCAAGAGGGTTTCACTGAACATTACCGTTTTACACCCCAGCGTGGTTATGATTCCGTTTCTGAATATAATTATTCAGATGGTCGACGGTTTTCTGCACCGAATTATTCCACCAGGGAATATGAAGAGAACGATTTCCGCCCTCCTCCATGGAGATCAGTTTCTTTGCCTAATTTGGGTCGGATCAACCCGCTGCACTTCAGACACTTTACGCACACGCCTGGAACGATGGCTTCCCGTGGGACGAATAGTAACTTCCGCTCAAGGAAAATTCATTGGGGCGAGGAAAATGCACAACGTACACACACAAAACCAACACGAAATTTCTCACCAACAAATCGAACCACGCTGAGGCAGTCACAGCCAAGTGTCGTGTATGCACCTGCACCCCCACAGCTTAAAGCTACCACCAAGCTGATGTACGAGTTGATTCGTGCGGTTCATCATCTAGACAAGATTACTACAAAGAAACGTGATGAGAACACACCGATTACGTTTCAGAGACTGACTGATCTTCTAGTGGCCACTATTAAACCCGCCCACCCGAATCCTAGGGTCGAAACGCTGCTAGAAGGAAACGCAAGGAACTGGTGTTATAACGCGCAGCTCATACTTGAGCAACACTATGAAGATTTGATCGGAAACACCATCCAGGGCCTTAAAAACCAAACGTCTGAAGTTGATTGGCCACGTGCGTTCGAGATAGCTACCAATTGGGCGGAGAAAAATTACGGGGACAGGTTGACGCTCGAAACTATCGAACAGGCGGAAGCCCTGTACACGGCGGAAATTGCTGAGAGACCACGTGTCGTTACGCCTGCGGTTACTGAAACACGACAGGCCGAACAACCACCACCATCACCGAGACGCACGTATGCGCAAGTGGTGGCCTCACCGCCTAATCAGCCTCCCCCACCACATATTACAGCACGCCCCCAATTAGTTACCGCAGAAGTCCATGTACAAACATCTCCAGGTCAGCGGGATGCATCTTGGGTCACAGGCTCACCTGACAGAGGTGACTGGCACGTCACCACAGAAGAGGAAGCTCCACCTCTGGTGCAGCCCCCAAAGACAGTAACTCAGGGTGTAGTGCTAACGGAAAAGGTGAGACCCATAAAGGTTTCTCTTTCCGTCCCACCAGAAAAAAATTAACCCCTGTGTTTATGAAGGAGAACTCTCTCCTCTTATTTCTCTTGACCAACCTACACAGGTTGGACCCCAGTGTGAAACGGAAGTGGTGAGACCCACACAGGTTTCCCTTTCTGTTCCACTGGAACAAAAGAATCCCCGTGACCCTCGTCCTTCTTTGGCCCCTGGGCGGGTGGGGGCGGAGCTCGAGGAAGTCGACCATCCTGGGAGTGAAGGGATGGTTCCGACGACCCCGAGCGTTTTGAGGCAAACCTCCACCCCCTCCTCACCTCCTTCCCGATTTTGCATGACCTAGAGGACTTGGATTCTTCACCCAAATCTTTTCGGCAACTCGCCCATCTCGAATCTACAATTTTTGAGTCAGACAATATCAACGATAACACAAAGATTTTGTCACCTCTTTCACGATTTCTCCTTGAGCACGAGGACCCTCCGTCCCAACGCCTGGGGCACCTTTACTCAGCCCATCGGTGTCTGAAGGTACCTGTGCGCAAATATTGGTCCCTCCTAGTCCAATTCCACAGATGGCCCCAGACCCCAACGACATCGAACTAATTACTAGTTCGCCGAGCTCTGGGGGAAGACCTAAACGTCACGCTAATACAACCAGGAAAAACATCGATTGGCGTTTAACGATACATAAAAATACGTGATTTTAGGTGACTCTAACGCAGCTAGGTTCCCTAAATTTCAGAATACCAATTTGCAGATCGATGCCTTTCCAGGAGCTAAGTTCCAACATGCTACAAACCTAATTCAGGGGGCTCAAATCACAGAAGTACCGGAAAAGATCATCCTTTCCTTTGGCCTTAATAATCGCCAACAGCGACTTAAGATCAGAGCGATCAAAGAGCTACAGAACCTCATCAAAGCGACTCGGGACAAATCCCCAATGCGGACATTCTGATCCCTGTCATCAATTTTTCCAGGGCCCTCTCATTGGTAGAACAGCAGATGGTGGAGGCTATCAATGCGTATATCCGGAAGAATTGTGATTTCATTCCTCCTCCCAAGTATCTACTTTGCGGTGGAGCCCGATGGAATCCATTGAGGCCCGCCACGCCAAGGCGATCTTGTTATACTGGGCCAAGTCTTTAAACTTGTCATTATTTTGAGCAGGATACCTGGTGTTGATAATTTGATAATTAATTTATCAAAGACATTTCTCTTAACTCCCGACCAGCGTTCAGTACTCCAAAAAGGACTCACTTTCATTCCTACTCCGACTGACTTTAAAACAAAAAGATAGAATTAGTCAGTGACTTACAAGCTTACCATCGCCGACTCCAGCGAAACACATTTTGAAGGTAAAAACTTCGGAGAGAAAAGCTCCTTTACGGGTCCATCCGAATGGATGCCGTCTTTAGCCACATTGCCGAATAACATTAGACAAATTGTTACAGCTGATTGTTATGCCGTCCGTCACCTTAATTGGGGACAAAATGGACGGCACAATCTCACTCGAGCTGAGAGCAGGGCACTTAAAGAGCTTAGTCAAAACACTGATATTGTGATAAAGCAGGCAGATAAAGGAAACGCGGTCGTGATTTTAGATAAGGAACAGTATTTATGGGAAGGACATCGACAACTCGGTGATGGGGAATATTACCGTCCTCTGGACCGACCGATTTTTATGAAAGCGGCTAGAGAGGTTAGGGACATTCTCGAGGAAATGTGTCAAAAAAAGATAATCAATTGGAAGCAGAGGGATTTCCTCCTGGGCGATGGAAACCCCAGACCCAGACGGTTCTATCTGCTCCCAAAAATCCATAAGAGCCCACATACCTGGAGTAAACCCTACGAAATACCACCCGGACGTCCGATAGTTTCGGACTGCAATAGCGAGTCCTACTTTACGGCCAGGTATGTCGAACACTTTCTCAATCCATTAGCACAGAAACACGACAGCTACATAAAAGACACTTACGATTTTCTTGAGAAGATAGGCCGACTCCAAATCCCACAGGATGCTTTTTTATTCACCATTGATGTCGACAGCCTCTACACTAACATCGAAACCGATGTTGGTGTGGGAGGCGGTCAAGGAATGTTTCAAGAAACACACCCGACCCAAAACGCCCTGATAACTATATAATTAAACTATTAAAGATCAATCTAACTAAAAACGACTTTCAATTTAACTCTAAATTTTATTTACAAACCAAAGGAACGGCAATGGGTAAAGCATTTGCGCCATCATGACGCCAATATTTTTATGGCGCGGTGGGAGGAGTCCGCTTTGGCTTCCCATCCTCTCAAGCCCTTTTCATACTTTCGGTTCCTCGATGACATCTGGGGCGTGTGGACCCACTCTGAGGATGCATTTTCGACTTTCATTCAACACCTGAACAACCATCAAAAATCTATCAAAATTAAGTATACGCTCGACCCGAAGGAGGTTAATTTTCTAGACGTGACCACATTTAAGGGAACGAGATTCTCGGAAACCGGCCGCTTGGATTTTCGTGTTCACTTTAAGGAGACGGACACTCATTCGCTTTTGCACAAAACTAGTTTTCACCCTAAACATACTTTTCAGGGAATTGTTAAATCCCAACTACTTAGATTTCATCGCATTTGTTCTGAACCGTCTTCTTTCTTGCGTGCAACAAAAACTCTTTTTTCCGCTCTACGCCATCGTGGCTATTCCAGAACTTTCCTCCGAAAAATTCTCAGAACCTTTCGTGAGCCCAAGCGACCAAAGCCCGGAGAAACGGCACCTAAAGACAAATTAATCCCCCTTGTGACACACTTCTCGGAGCAGAGCGTACAACTTAATCTAGCTGTTAAAGCCAATTTCAGCAAATTTTTGACTGGGTCCAATTTTTTGCAAAAGCATAAACCGATTGCAGCATTTAGAAGAAACAAAAACCTCAAAGATGTTTTAGTACACAGCAAATTGCAGACAGCGCCTAACTATAGCAAAAGTAGCACTATTAAATATTTTGCGCCCCAAAAAGTCATTAAAAGTAGGTCCACGGGTCGGATCTTTCATTTATCACATGTTTTAAATGGCCGAGTGTCCAACTGTGTATATTTGATATTTTGTACCAGATGTAGAAGGCAGTACGTTGGGCAGACAAAAAATGAGCTCCAATATCGTATATACCAACATGTGTACAATATCACACACAAAATTGAAAAGCGCAGGCATTTGGTTCTACATTTTCTGTCCCATGGACTGACCTCTCTACGTTTCTCGGGCCTACAGACATGTGCTTTTTGGACCCTGAGCGACCGTCTTAGGGCAGAAAAGCTATGGATGAAACGCCTGGACACAATGTTCCCTAAAGGCCTTAATGAGATGTGAGCGGTCAGTGCGTACTCCATTTTTTACTTAGTAGGAGTGGCTGGCACTGCAACCCTTCTCAAACCTACCGCCATACACTCAATCTGCCTAAAACCTAACCCCTACACCCACAACCCACCCTAAACCTAACCTCACACCCCCAGTCGGCCAAAAAACCTACCCCCTACACCCTAACCCCACCCTAACCCTAACCCTAACCATAATCCTAACCTTAATCCTAGCCCTAATCCTAACCCTAACCCCAATCATAATCCTAACCCTAATCCTAGCCCTAATCCTAACCCTAACCCCAATCCTAACCCTAACCCTAACCCTAACCCCAATCCTAACCCTAACCCCCGGTTGGCCTAAAACCTACCCCGGAGACCCACAGCCCGCCTTGACCCAACCTTAGGTTCGTCCAACCCTCTTTAAACTAACCCGGACACTCACAACCCGCCCTAAACCTACACTCACACCCCCAGTCGGTCTAAAACCTACCCCGGGCACTCACAGCCCACCCTGACCCTACCTTTAGGGTGGTCCAACCCCTTCTAAAACTAACCCGGACGCCCACAACCCGCCTAAACCTACCCAAGTACCCACAGCCCGCTGGGTTTGAACCCTACCTTTTTCAATGGGAACAACTCTGTCTCTTCACTGATGGGGTGGGGTTAGTACACATGGAGTGGCTTTGGCTCTCTGCCTCGTCTTTGTGCTGGCTTGGGGTCCCATTGGAGACGGCCAGTTGGGAGAAGGACCGTGCATAACCGGGCCTGGACCCTTTAGAGCCCAGACTCTGGATTTTCAGTCCCCAGTCCCCTAACCCCTAACCCCCTAACCTAACCTGGCCTGGCCTAAAAACCTACCCCGGAGACTCACAGCCAACCCTTGACCCAACCTTAGGTTCGTCCAACCCTCTTTAAACTAACCGGACACTCACAACCCGCCCTAAACCTAAACTCACACCCCAGTCGGTCTAAAACCTACCCCGGGCACTCACAGCCCACCCTGACCCTACCTTTAGGGTGGTCCAACCCCTTCTAAAACTAACCCGGACGCCCACAACCCGCCTAAACCTACCCAAGTACCCACAGCCCGCTGGGTTTGAACCCTACCTTTCTCAATGGGAACAACTCTGTCTCTTCACTGATGGGGTGGGGTTAGTACACATGGAGTGGCTTTGGCTCTCTGCCTCGTCTTTGTGCTGGCTTGGGGTCCCATTGGAGACGGCCAGTTGGGAGAAGGACCGTGCATAACCGGGCCTGGACCCTTTAGGGCCCAGACTCTGGATTTTCAGTCCCCCAATCCTAACCCTAACCCCCGGTTGGCCTAAAACCTACCCCGGAGACCCACAGCCCGCCTTGACCCAACCTTAGGTTCGTCCAACCCTCTTTAAACTAACCCGGACACTCACAACCCGCCCTAAACCTACACTCACACCCCCAGTCGGTCTAAAACCTACCCCGGGCACTCACAGCCCACCCTGACCCTACCTTTAGGGTGGTCCAACCCCTTCTAAAACTAACCCGGACGCCCACAACCCGCCTAAACCTACCCAAGTACCCACAGCCCGCTGGGTTTGAACCCTACCTTTTTCAATGGGAACAACTCTGTCTCTTCACTGATGGGGGGGGGTTAGTACACATGGAGTGGCTTTGGCTCTCTGCCTCGTCTTTGTGCTGGCTTGGGGTCCCATTGAGAGACGGCCAGTTGGGAGAAGGACGTGCATAACCGGGCCTGGACCCTTTAGAGCCCAGACTCTGGATTTTCAGTCCCCAATCCTAACCCTAACCCTAACCCCGGTTGGCCTAAAACCTACCCCGGAGACTCACAGCCCGCCTTGACCCAACCTTAGGTTCGTCCAACCCTCTTTAAACTAACCCGGACACTCACAACCCGCCCTAAACCTAAACTCACACCCCCAGTCGGTCTAAAACCTACCCCGGGCACTCACAGCCCACCCTGACCCTACCTTTAGGGTGGTCCAACCCCTTCTAAAACTAACCCGGACGCCCACAACCCGCCTAAACCTACCCAAGTACCCACAGCCCGCTGGGTTTGAACCCTACCTTTCTCAATGGGAACAACTCTGTCTCTTCACTGATGGGGTGGGGTTAGTACACATGGAGTGGCTTTGGCTCTCTGCCTCGTCTTTGTGCTGGCTTGGGGTCCCATTGGAGACGGCCAGTTGGGAGAAGGACCGTGCATAACCGGGCCTGGACCCTTTAGGGCCCAGACTCTGGATTTTCAGTCCCCCCCTAACCTAACCCTAACCCTAACCCTAACCCTAACCCTAACCCTAGCCCTAGCCCTGGAACCTGCAAAACTCAACCCTAACCCTAGCCCTGGAAACTGCGAAACTCAACCCTTGAAATAGCCCTGAAAACTGCAAAACTCAAGTCCCACCCACCCAAAACTCAAGGCCAACCCACCCAAATTCTATGTCCCACCCACCCAGGTCCCAACCAAGTCAAACACAAGTCCCAACCAACTCAAACACAAGTCCTAACCACCCAAGTCAAAACACAAGTTCCACCCAAGTCAAAACACAAGTCCCACCCAAGTCAAAACACAAGTCCCACCAAGTTAAAACACAAGTCCCACCCAACTCAAACACAAGTCCCACCCAAGTCAAAACAAAAGTTGCACCCACCCAAGTCAAAACACAAGTCCAACCCAAGTCAAAACACAAGTTCCACCCAAATCAAAACACAAGTCCCACCAAGTTAAAACACAAGTCCCACCCAACTCAAACACAAGTCCAACCCAAGGTAAAACAAAAGTTGCACCCACCCAAGTCAAAACACAAGTCCAACCCACCAAAGTCAAAACACAAGTCCCACCCAAATCAAAACACAAGTCACACCCAACTCAAACACAAGTCCCACCCACCCAAATCAAAACACAAGTCCAACCCACCAAAGTCCAACCCACCAAACTCAAAAAACAAGTCCCACCCAAGTCAAAACACAAGTCACACCCAAGTCAAAACACAAAACTGCGAAACTCAACCCTAGGGGTAGGGGGTGCAATGCCATATCTCAGTGCCTGTTGGTGCTAGAGGTCCCAAACCACGCCCAATCGACAGGGCGTGGCCTAATTAGTATATATATGAAATCTCAGCTCTCTAGGACCTAAGGGGGCAAAAATACAGGGGGGGTGCACTTGAGGGGGGGTGCAAAATTCGTTTTTATCCCTATAACCCTAACCTAACCTAACCTAACCCTAACCCTAACCCTAACTCCAGATCAGCTGGACCACCTGGGGATGGAGTCTCCACTCTCCCGGGAGCACTGGCTGTCGTGAGAGCTCGTCAGCCGCACGACTGAGCAGGCCCGGAATATGAATGGCACGAAGCGACCTCAGATGCTTCTGACTCCATAGGAGATGGCGGGCGAGTTGTGACATGCGACAGGAGCGTAGACCACCCTGTTTGTTGATGTACGCAATGGCCGCAGTGCTGTCCATACCGACCAGAACGTGCTTGCCTCTGAGCAGCGTTGAAGCGGCTGAGTGCAAGACGAACTGCTAACAACTCCAGGCAATTGATATGCCATTGCAGTTGGGGCCCCGTCCACAGACCCTATACTGCAAGCCCGTTGTACGTGGCACCCCAGCCGGTGGATGAGGCATCCGTGGAGACAACAGCATGCCTGGATACTTGTTCTAGAGGCACTTCTGCCCGTAGAAATGAAGGGTCCGACCACGGGCTGAAGGTTTGGCGGCATCTCAGCGTCACTTGGACACAGAGAGCTCCGCTGCGCCACGCCCATCTCAAGACCCGGTCGTGGAGCCAGCGTTGAAGCAATCCCAGCGGTGTTACTGCGGCTGCGGATGTCATATGCCCCAGGAGCCTCTGAAAAGGTTTCAGTGGCACCGCTATCCTGCGTTTGAACGAATTCATGCAGTTCAACACCGACTGGACGCGCTCCTCGGTGAGGCGCGCTGTCTGGGCGACCGAGTTTATCTCCATCCTGAGAAAAGAGATACTCTGCGAGGGGCAGAGTTTGCTCTTCTCCCAGTTGACCTGAAGGCCCAACTGGCAAAGGTGGCGGAGCACCATGTCCCTGTGTTTGCACAACTGCTCTCACGACTGGGCAAAAATCAGCCAGTCATCGAGGTAGTTGAGAATGCGAACACCACGCTCCCACACGGGAGCAATGGCTGCCTCCACGACTTCCGTGAAGACACGGGGCAATAGGACCAGCCCGAAGGGTAGGACTTTGTACTGACATGCTTGTCCGTCGAATGCAAAGTGTAAGAACGGTCTGTGTCGAGGGAGAATCGAGACATGAAAGTACGCGTCCTTCAGGTCAATCGCTGCAAACCAATCTTGGGGACGGACGCACCTGGAGATGTGTTTCTGCGTTAACATCCTGAACGGCAGCCTGGGGACTGGTTCAGAAGTCGCAGATCCAAGATCGTCCGTAACCCGCTGCTTTTCTTGGGCACAATGAAGTACGGGCTGTAGAACCCGGTCTTCATATCGGCTGGAGGGACCAGCTCTATCGCATCCTTCGCCAGTAGGACCGCGATCTCCTCCTGAAGCACAGGGGCATTCTCCTTCGACATGGAGGTGAAGTGGATGCCCCTGAACTTGGGGGGACGCCGGGCGAACAGAATTGCATAGCCGAGTCTGATGGTACGGATGAGCCAGCAAGACGGGCTGGAGCGCTAGGCAGGCTCCCAAGAACCGTGCAAGCGGGACCAACGGCACCACAGACGTGCCCGCAGCGGGGCAGCGCAGCGGCATGCAGGGACCAGACACGGACAGCATGGGAGTGGCCCAAGGTGGGGTCTGAGTGTGCTATGCAACACTTACCTGCTTCCGCTAAGGGGGTGCACGAGTGTGGGGAGGCCGCTTGTGTGTGTCCCAGACACAGCCGGCACCCCCTGCTGGTGATAGGAGAGACGCCTGAGGGTGACAAGGCATGGAAGTGTCGAACACCGGCAAGCGCACTCTCCTGGCACCCAGAGGTATTGGAACTGCTCTTTAGAATTTGGGTACCACTGGTTGTATTTGACACCAGTGCCGGAACAGAATTTACCAATGATTCTCCGCCCGGCCCTCCTCCGGGGAAGAGCAGCTCTTAACCAAATCCGGGTGACCCGTCCCCACTGACTGGCAGCTGAGACGAGTGGCATCGTAGGACCGATGCCCATGGCGACGAGCAGACTGAGGGGTCGCCGATGGTGTTTCTGGACATCGCCTGGCCGAGGGCCAGCGCTGTGACTTTTTATATTTAAAGTCACTGTGCGCAGCTCAACCTCAGCTCAGAACTACCCTTATGCATGAAGAGTGCTGGGCAGAGGCAGCATGCCAGTGGCACTGCCACCCCACCTGATGAGGGTAGTGAGAGAGAGGAAAACTTTATACAGGCTATGGCCCCTTTGGCGTTCCATTTTCTGGTGCCAAGCGGTTCCACACTGCTAAAGCTTTCCAATGCACATCTGGGAAAAAGGCAAGGGGGCAGGCAAGGCGATTTATGCGTTGCGCTATGCCCCAGCCACCCGGGGAAGCATGACTGTCAAGTATGAATCTGATTCAGCATGAAACATCCACTATTATAGTGGGAATCTCAGCCTCATCTTCATTTTCAACACATAACAGCCCTCTCTCCGATGCAGCGATTGACATCTGTCCTCTGCTAGAGCCCCAAATTTTATTTATTTATTTATTTTTTATTATTTATTTATTATATATATTTTTTTAGGACCAGCAATCCCATTTGTAAGCTACCAGCAGGCATGCGAGATAGTGAGCGTGGCCGTGAGACGGCACACGGCGCGCTGAACACTAAAACACTTATGAAAAGGGTAAGATGAACAACGCGCCGACGTGGTCATGCTCTCATGAGAGAACATGAACCACCCACGAACACAGTCTCAGCATGCTGCGATGCGCTAGAGGAGTGGGGGGCCCACGGAGATGTGCTCGGCAGGGAAGCCCCACTGTAATCCTCAGGTCACCCAGGCTTATCAGCCAAAGTAGCGCCTTTTCTGGTGCACCAGAAAAGCCACTAGATTGGGGTATAAGCGAAGGGACTCAACCCCGTTTGAGGTTTCATAGTCTCGACCGCGCATCTAGAGTGCCGAGTGACGCACGCTGGGTTGCCATGACAAACTAACCGACGTGATCCCATTCTCCTGAGAGTACATGGACCACCAACGAACGCAATCTCAACATAGTTATGCGAGAGGGCTCGTGGCCGTCAACAAGGACAGGAAACAACCGCATCCAGAAACGCACGGGTGGAATGACGTCTTGAAAAAGACGCAGTGTCATACCCGCGATGCTCTTTTAGAAGAAAATGTGCTCTTTTAAATGTGCTGAAGCACCCAGGGAACGACCGCAGCAAAACACAGGAGAGTAGTGCAGCCTGTGTATGCACTCACCATTGGGAACGCCCTCACCGAACCAACAGACCAAACAGTGCTGTGAAAACAGCAGTTTATCACTGTATCAGGGAGCTCGCGGCCGCCGCTGATCGTGCCATCTCACTCAGCACTCAAAGAAGCTTCTTCTGTCGTTCTCTCTGCTGAAGCAGGAACAGTCTTCTTCATCAACACCGTGTTCAGCTCCGAAGTGAATGACAAAGGTGCGCTGCATTTCGCTTCCGTTTATACCTGCACTGCGGGGCGGAGCGCGAGATGCAAATCTCGCATGCCAATACTCATTGGCCTGTTCTCTAGATCTCGAAGCTGATAGGGCCTCCCTGAAGTGATCCCAATTCGTCGGTGACGTCCGACAAGGGAACTAAGAGTAAGTAGTGAAGTAGTGAAACTAATCGATGCTTGCTGATTGATTGCTCCTGTCTGCCTCCTGTTTGTCCTGTTGCTGTGTTGCTGCTGTGCTCACGTGTGCTCTGCTCGCTTTTGAATCTTTATTTGATATCATTCCCTGTTGTTTAAACTGCTAAATATAACTTATCACCATATATTGTCTAATATTGCTTACCACATTAAATCTGACATCGCTACCTTTTAATCTAAATCACTATCACGCATTATCATTTTGCTAGACTAACCATCTCTGCACCTGGGTCTCCTGTTCTATTACACGGAACGTGAAAATAGAGACACCAGCCACCATAGACACATGTTTACCGGGAGCCAGAGTGCCTGACATCAAAGCAAATTTAAAAGTGCTGGCTAAAGCTAATCGTAAATTCTCTAAGATTATTATTCACGTCGGCACTAATGATGTTCAAATTCACCAGTCAGAGATCACCAAAATGAACATTAAAGAGGTGTGTGAACTCGCAAGTACGATGTCATGTAAAGTTTTTTTGTTCTGGTCCCCTCCCCATTAAAAGGAGTGATGAGATACTTAGCAGACTATCATCACTCAATGGCTGGTTGTCTAAGTGGTGTCTGCAAAATAGCATAGGGTTCATAGACAATTGGAAAAGCTTTTGGGGCAGACCTGACCTGTTGAAGAGGGACGGCATCCATCCTTCTTGGAGTGGTGGTGCTCTTCTCTCTAGTAATTTGGCATATAGTCTTAGAGCTAAACCTTGACTAACTGGGGCCCAGGTCAGGAAGCAGACGGACTGGCTTACCTGACCGCCTGCTAGCTGTCTCCCATTACAGAAGTCAGATAAATCCCAACACATAGAGACTCTTTCATCTAGATATTATCACATAGAGACTGTGTCTGTTCCCCGAATTAGTAAATACAAAAAACCATCAAAACCATTCAACAGTAAAAACTTAATTGATGTCCAACAAATAAACAACAGATATAATACAGATGAACAAATGATAAAGCCTGGGCTGCTGAATATTCCCTTTCCCCAAAAGTGCTTATAGAGACTGTGTCTGTTCCCCGAATTAGTAAATACAAAAAACCATCAAAACCATTCAACAGTAAAAACTTAATTGATGTCCAACAAATAAACAACAGATATAATACAGATGAACAAATGATAAAGCCTGGGCTGCTGAATATTCCCTTTCCCCAAAAGCGCTTATTGTTAATGATATGATTACAGATAATAATCTAGATGTGCTATGTTTGACAGAAACCTGGCTAAAACCTGACGACTACATTACTTTAAATGAGTCCACCCCACAAGATTATTGTTATAAACACGAGCCGCGTCTGAAAGGTAAAGGGGGAGGGGTTGCTGTAATTTATAATAATATCTTCAGTATTACTCAGAGATCTAATTTCAAATATAATTCCTTTGAAGTTTTGGTGCTTTATCAAATCAAATCAAATCACATTTATTTATATAGCGCTTTTAACAAGTCCAATTGTTTCAAAGCAGCTTCACATTGTTAACAGGAAAATAATGCAACAGAATTTGTACAGCTGCTCTGGTGAAACGGTGATGTTATCCAGCTAATTTCAAGTATCATATAGCGTCAATGCGGGCAGATCGTTAATATAGATGAAATTTAGGTGTCCCCAACTGCGCAAGCCAAAAGCCAGAGGCAACGGTGGCAAGGAACCAAAAGAATGGAGAAAAAAAACCTTGGGAGAAACCAGGCTCAGTCGGGGTGCCAGTTCTCCTCTGGCCGACGAACAAACAGTGTATGATTATAATTCTGGCAACATAGCAGGTCTTAATTCATATTAGGCAAATAGATATTTGTTAGATTATTCGAGAGATTGGAGTCGTCACGCCGAAGACGGGTTTAATGAGGATGTCGTGTCGATGCAGCATTTACGGGGGGAGTTTATGTAGCATTATGTAGTGTAATTGATCAATCCCGTTTGACATTTGTGCTGGCTACTGTATACAGGCCACCAGGGCACAATACAGACTTTATCAAAGAATTTGCTGACTTTCTATCAGAGTTAGTACTGGCTGCAGATAATGCACTGATTGTTGGTGATTTTAATGTCCATGTAGATAATGAAAAAGACGCATTGGGATTAGCATTTAGAGACATTCTAAACTCTATTGAAGGCAACATGTATCAGGACCCACTCATTGCCGTAATCATACATTAGACCTAATATTGCCACATGAAATAACATTTAGTCATTTAGCAGACGCTTTTATTCAAAGCGAATAAATGTTATTCTATTCTAAATGTTAGCTTGGACACATAAAAGGAGGAGCGACGACAGTGAAGAACGAGAGAGGATAATTTACATTGCGTTTTATTTACATTTTGTGATGTATTTTACTTTCATTTTGTTTATTTATTAAAGTCTTTTAAATGTTCACCAGTTCCCGCCTCCTTCTTCCCATACAAAGAAACTACATTACAATACAATTATACATAAAAAGGAAATACAAGTATTAATTTATACATTTGTTATTCAATTTATTTCAGTTTTTACATTTATTTGTATATTTATTTATGTATGTATTTATTTATTTATTTTGTCAGCTTTGTAATGTCATATCAAAAAAGGCTTAAAGTTCAATATTCCTTTTAAATAAATCATGTAACAACGTAAATCCTTCTGTAGGGCTGTAAGTGTATCTGTTTGTTTGAATCAAATCCAGTTTGTCCTGCTACCGTTTGTAAAGATACAGTTCTCTAAAAGATTGTGTCGGGACATGTTACAATGGTTATTGCATGTTGAGGCAAGCATCACTATTATTATTATTGCTCATAATTATAGGGTTGGTGATTAGAACGAATCCAAACTACTGCATAACTTGTCCTGAAATATTGAGGATTGATTGAAATGTTTTGTTGATGAGAGAAGTGTTGTTCTTATGTCTAATTCACCTGGAAACATTCTAGCATTCTAAAGTCCACTGTCATTAAAATCAGACCATTGAGATATTTAGACAGTTTAGGAATAATTGCTTCTGTTAGATAAATTATTTGCATTCATAGTTAGAGAAGTTTAGGTGACAGCGCAGCTCATGCGTATGAATTTATGTGGAAATAAAGTCAGACGGAGAAAAATCCATTTCACAGACAACAAGCAAACAGAGCAAGAACTTCCTGTTTTCTCTTAAGGGCAAAGAAAGGTAATCGTAGATACAAGAAAAGTGACACCGTGACAGTGATAATTTCCCCACGGGGAGCCCTGCTCTTAGACATGACATTTAGTGGAAAAAAACCAGAAAATCACTATAACACCTATTGCTTTCATAAGATGCAATAATTAATTTTAATACAAATTACAATAAACTATTCTTTCATCAAATAAAAAGGAACATAGCAACTAATATAGATAGATAACAGATTTTTGAGAAATGTTTATTTAAATTTGCACTGTATTATATCAATATTTTGACATGCAATGACATGAATTCCAATGAAAAAAAATCTGTGAATGTTTTTAACGCAGTGTTTTATTTTATTTTATCCAAAAGAATGAACAGTAAATTGTTTGACACAAACTGTAATCACAATGTGCTGCCAATTCTAAAAGTGCACTATTTTTTTTATTTAAAAAAATTCTAGAAAAAACAAGAATAATAATAATCATAACTGATAAGAAATAAAAGAAATAGAAAAACAAATAAAAAGAATAGTGAGGTCTGGCTGTTGCTCAAACGTCTGTAAACACTGAATGTGCATCTGCACTAGTTTGACTTGCTGCTTTTACCGCCTCTGAGCCGGAGGCATGAGGTAACGCACGTGTTTCCAGAACCTTCTGTTTGCACGATCACTGGCGTTCGGCCTCCATCTGAGGACGCCTCTGGTGCGGCGGATATAGCGCAGAGACTCGGGCAGCAGAGCCTCTTCAACGACATCCTCCACCTGCACCAGGATGACTTTCAGACCCTGCTTCACCAGAGCGTCATAGAGACCCACTCGCTGCTCGTAAACCGAGGACGACTCTTCCAGTCGCACACCTGATAGGAGGGCTTTCTTAGAGGCATCGCTCTGAGACTGTGATGTGAGAACAATGATGAGCCTTCGACTTTGGCTCATTCTGTCAGCCACAACTTCATGCACCGCTGGAAGAGAGTTGATTTGTGTCAAACGCTTGTTTGTTAGTATGATTGCATTACAATATACACTCACAAAATATTTAGGATTTGAATTGCATATAAAATGTCCCATCTATTTGAATTAAAAATGTTTAACAAATAAACCTAATGAAATTCATATTTGTCAGTCATACATAAATGAAACACAATTACTAACCACTAACTACTACTATTTGCATCTTTTGCAATTGATTTATTTAAATAATCATATTTTTAAAATGCATTTATTCAAATGGCATAGAGCCAGCATAAATCTGTTCATAGTGAAAGAAGTATATTTATTCAGATAAAAATTATGGCCAGCTGAGGAACAAGCAGTAATCATTTGATTAAAATGTATGAGACTGAATCCAATTTAATTTATTCATAATAAATATATAAACCACGTTATTGTGTATAAAAAAAGAACAGTAAGTTTATAATCACTATTACAGCAATCTGTCCTGTTTAATTTATGCACAACTGACAAATACACATCACAGTAAGTTTTTAGTTTGTTTATGGTAAAACTGTCTAAACTGTCTTATGGCTAAACTGTGCTCAGCGATGTATAAAATATTCGTTGTGAATATTACAGTGATTTTATGCACTTTTCATTTGAGCATTAATACAGAGATCTTTCAAAACCACAGCATCACTCAGATGTCCACTGACTCTGCACATGAATGTATTAAAATATTCTAGTAGAAATATCTGTAGCTAAATATAGCTGTTTATGACTATGTATTGTTATATAGGTGCATGACAATGATTAAATATGATTATTCCTATTGTTTATCCCAACATTTAACAACTTGAATGACTGATTTGATGAAATACATGAATAGATGTCTAAAGGCTGAAAATGGTTCAGATCAGGGCTTGACATTAACTTTTTTGCTCACCAGCCGCTGTGGCTAGTGGTTTTCCAAAGTTACTAGCCACTCAGCATTTTCACTGGCCACAATTTTGCTGTTTGGAAATTACATTTTATATGATTAAAGTTGACTTTGGCATGCTTAAATTACATGATTTTGAGTAATTTTACTTGATTCAGACGATTTAAAACCCTTTCAAACTTTCAAATGCAGAGTGACCACCCAAATCAAGACTACATTGTATATAAGCTCAGCTGGGCAATATGAGCATAGGCTAATATGAGAAATTTTATATGATATGAGTTATTTTTGTTAGGCTATATAAAAGAACAAAGAAGCAAAATACAAAAACAATTGTAAATTTAAATCTTTTTTCAGATACTGTACATTTATTTAATATGTATACATTTATTTAACATCTGTAGTTTGATTAACATTAAGATTCAAGATTCAAGAGTTTTATTTGTCACATACACAGTTATATACAGAATATACAACCGGCAGTGAAATGTAAACAGGTCCGCTCCATGGACAGTGCAAATTCACAGTTAAAAACACAAGGAAGAAATTATAATAGAAATAGGATATAAAAAAGTACTATCTATATATATATATATATATATGTCCATATCTGTAGAATTATAAATAATCAAGTCAAGAGAAAAAAAAGGTAACAAATAAGGATAAAGTGGAATAAAATAATTGAAGTAGACTTTGCAGTGAGTAAACTGTAGACTTATAAATATGTGGTTAACAAATGTATAAAGAGTATAATGTGCAAACAGGTTTATGACAGGTTGTTACACAGTAACAACGAGAACAGAAAGTGCAGTGCAATGTCAGTGTATCGATGTTTATCCTGGACGTGAAGTCACGTGATGTTAAGTGACTGAGTTCAGGAGTCTGATGGCCTGGGGAAGAAGCTCCTCCTGAGTCTCTCAGTTTTGGCCATCAGGCTTGGAAGCGCTACCAGATGGTAGCAGCGTGAAATGAGGGTTTGCAGGGTGATTAGAGTCCTTGATGATCTTGGTAGCTCTACCTTTGCAGCGTTTGGTGTAGACGTCCTGCAGAGACGGGAGAGCTGACCCTGAGATACGCTCGGATAAGCGCACGACTCTTTGCAGGGCTTTGCGGTCATGACTGGTGCTGTTCCCATACCACGCTGTGATGCACTGAGTTAAAACACTTTCTATCGCCCCTAAATAGAAAGTTTTCAGGATAGCTGGTGAAAGCCTGAATTTCCTCAGCTGGCGCAGGTGGTACAGTCTTTGCCTGGCTTTTTCACCTGTGTCTGAATGTGAGCAGTCCAGGTCAGGTCCTCGGAGATGTTTACTCCCAGGTACTTGAAGCTGCTCACTCTCTCTACTGGTGACCCGCTGATCATGAGGGGGAGTATGTCCGTTGCTGTCTCTTCCTGAAGTCCACAATCATTTCTTTGGTCTTGCCAACATTCAGAGAGAGACAGTTGTCCTGGCACCATGCTGTTAGATGCTCCACCTCGTCCAAGTATGCCGCCTCATTGTTGTTGGAAATGAGGCCCAGGACAACAGTATCATCAGCAAATTTGATGATAGAGGTGGAGCTGTGTGTGGACAAACAGTCATGCGTGTAGAGAGAGTAGAGCAGGGGGCTCAGGACACAGCCCTGTGGAGCTCCCACACTCAGGGTGATGGAGGTGGAGGTGGACTGGCCTATTCTCACCACCTGAGGCCTGCCAGTGAGGAAGTCCTCAATCCAGTGGCAGAGAGAAGGATTCAGGCCGAGATCCAGGAGTTTGGAGGTTAGCTTGGTGGGAACTATGGTGTTAAAGGCTGAGCTATAGTCAATAAATAGCAGTCTTACGTAGTTCCCACTTTTGCTGTCGATGTGAGTGAGGGAGGAGTGGAGGACATGAGAGATGGCATCTTCAGTCGATCTATTGGGACGATAGGCAAACTGAAGAGGGTCCAAAGTGTCAGGAATGAAGGCGCAAATGGTGTTTTTAATGAGTCTCTCAAAGACCTTCATGACTATAGACGTGAGAGCCACTGGACGATAGTCATTTAGGCAAGAGGGTTTACTGTTCTTAGGGACAGGGATGATGGTGGATTTTTTGAAGGAGGTGGGGACCACAGATGTAGCGAGGACTCATTAAAGATAGATGTAAACAACCCGGTGAGCTGATCAGCACAGGACCGCAGAACACGACCTGAAATACCATCCGGCCCAGCAGCTTTCCTGACGTCCACACGCTTGAGTGCTCTCCGAACTTCATCCTCTGAGACAGAGATCACGTGGTTGTTGCTGCTCTGAGTAATTTCTCTAACGCGCCACTTGGCGGAGTCGCTGCCGCGGTTACAGTCAAAGCGAGCATAGAAAGAGTTTAACTCGTTCACGAGCAACGGATCAACGCTTGCCTCTGCAGAGGATTTAGATCCAAAGGAGCAGATGGACCTCAGACCTTGCCACATGCGCCGCGAGTCGTTGAGTTGGAAATGAGACTCCACTCGGTCTTTATAACGGAGTTTTGCGGCTTTAACTGCTCGTCTGAGAGCATAACAGGACGATCTGTATTCATTCATATTCCCTGAATGGAGACCGGCGTTGTAAGCAGCAGTGCGTGCGTTCACTGCCGCGCGGATTGAATTGTCCACCCACGGTTTCTGATTTGAGAAGGACGTTATTGTTATTGTTTGCGTGGCTTGCTCTGTAAGCGTGTTGATGAAGCAAAGCGCCACGTCTGTGAACTCGCTTACGCCAGCTGAACTCGCCGAACATGTCCCAGTCAACGTCATCAAGAGCTGCCTGAAGCGCGGTCTCTGAGTGGGGCGACCAACGCTTAACTTCCCGCCTCACGGGGTTCCTGGAGGAGCTTTTGTTTGTATTCGGGAGTGAGGAAAATGGCGGCATGATCCGATTTGCCAAACGCTGGAAGTGACCGCGCTTTATAGGCGTTCTTAAACGGAGAGTAGCAGTGATCCAGTGTGTTTGCTCCTCGTGTGGGGCAGGAGACGTGCTGGTGAAAGTTTGGCAGGACTTTCTTTAGGTTTGCTTTGTTAAAATCGCCCGCGACAATGAATGCCGCGTCGGGATGTTGGTTTATGACGCCGCTGGCAACATCATGAAGGCCAGATAAAGCCAGCGCTGTGTCTGCCTGCGGTGGGATGTAAACGGCGGTCGCGACAACCGCAGAAAACTCCTCGGCAGATAGAATGGGCGGCAGATGATTGTTAAATGTTCCAGATGAGGTGAGCAGGACCGCGAGAGAATGGTGATGTTCCTGGGATCGCACCATTTCTTGTTGATCATGAAACACACTCCACCGCCTTTGGATTTACCGCCTCGGCTGTTCTGTCCATCCGAAAAACAGAGAAGTTCTCCGACGGCGCCACAGCTGTGTCCGGGACCGCTGGCGTGAGCCATGTTTCAGACAAACAATAGATATTACAGTCTCTCATGTCCCGTTGAAAACTTATCCTGGCTCTAAGATCGTCCATCTTATTATCCAAGGATTGAACATTTGCTAGAAGAATGCTCGGGAGAGGAGGTCTGAATGCCCTTTTCCTCAGTCTGTTACGGATACCAGCACGTTTCCCACGGTGTTTCTTTGTTCTACGCCGCTGGCTCTGGCCATTGTTCAACTCGGCGTTCCGAAGGATCTCAGATGGCCACAGAGGATCGGCAAAAGTGTCCTGAAACAGTCCAGTGTAGAGGTAACCAATGTCCAAAAGAGTTTTGCTGTCAGACTTGCTGTCAGACTGCATATTTAATGACAGACAGGTATTCAATTGGGCTGCTGAATGCATGGACATAATATTCTGACACATATCCAGTTATTACCCACCTGTTTACGTACACTTAAGTTAAGCCATAACCAACTGTGCGAGATACTTCACACGATGGACATTTTGACATCTGTGTGCGCGTATATTTGACTATTCAGGGGCAAGGAGAACTGATCGCACGTGCAACAGAGAGAGAGAGAGAGCACTTCTGTTGTGTGTCATTGAACAAGATTCCGCCTATCCCGCCTTCACTAACTGCAAGTTAATCGATAAAGAATTGTAATTGAATTGTAATTTTGTGATATGACAGTCTTGGCATTTCATTTGGCTGTAGGCTTTCATTTGGGAGTGGCTGCCTTACCCACCACAGCTGAAATCGACCCGCATTTGGCAGGCTGGCGGGTGTTAATGTCAAGCCCTGGTTCAGATAATTTTTTTATATTATTTATTTATTTACTTAACCAGGAAGGTCCCATTGAGATACAATATCTCTCTTCTACCAGGGAGTCCTGATACATATTAGATACATATATATATATATATATATACATATTTTTAGTTATAGATGGACCAGCACTTCAGTTTGTGTGTTGTTGTTGTTATATGACAAGATGCTTTACCTTCCCCAGGAAGTTCATCACGACCACTGATGAACAGTTTGTAACCATAAAGATCTTCAAGCACCGCAGGAAGCAAATGCAGGGCAAAGGTTATTGCGGTAGATGAGCTGAGTTGGTCACCATGGAGATAACTCACATACGCATCATACGACTTTCCATCTTAAACGAAGCATGAGAATAATCAATACACAATAAAATTACAATACATTTATAATTTGGTGGAAAAATTATGATGAGTAAGCAGTCCTATGCAGTTTTGTTACTGATTATTTGGACTTTTGGAATGATAATCTCTTTCTTTCATATCCAACCCATCCTTCATCTGATTAAACATGTCCTATTTGACCTTAAAATCAAAAGAAAGAAATAATAATTAATAATAATAATTACTATTATTATAATTATTATTATTTTACTTTGCATAAGCCTATTTCAGGACTATTATTTTCAGTTAATTTTATTTGCATTACTGTAATGAGAATAAAAAAGTAATGCATATTTTAACACATAATGGTATTATTGTTTTAATACCTTAAATTTAGGCTGATAAAAAATGCTGTATTACAGTAATGCGACTCTTACGAGAATATGACGAGAACAGAAATTAAAATTAAAAAGACATTCCAATGCATTATAATAATAAGAATTTTTGAAACGTTCATAATTGTCATAAAAATAATGCCACAATGCAAAAATAACATTTAGGAATAATATAATTTCTATTTGTTTCTCTTGACTGTGAAATTCACCAACTTATATTTCAGAATTAATATTTATTGCCATTTATGATCAAGTCAGTTTGATTTTTAACATGCCAAGACACTGGGCTGACACTATGTTGCTGTCTGGGTGGTCACTGAAGTCCATCTACCTGAAAGCATCTTTACAGAAAACAGTCAATATCATTTCCTAGTTTCCCTAATCCCATAGATTTATTCCTCAAATCAATATCTGTTGGGAAAGGGATGATTTAAATTTTTATGACAAAATATGTTCCCTACATAGAAGCTAACTGACAACCATAAAACTTATTAGAGGATATCTCAGATGAACTATGGGAGAGTATTTTATACAGGGTGCATTCCTCATCTGTGTGTGCCAAACATGGATGGATCCAATGCAAATTATTTCATTGCACTCGTTGGAGTAAGGTCAAACTCTCTAAAATGTATTCTGAGATTGATCCTATCTGTGACCGCTCCTGCAACCCTGGCACATATGTTTTGGTTCTGCCCAACCCTATATGGATATTGGACTGACATAGGCAGTTGGAACAGCAATTGAACCTGTGGCTATAACAGCACTGTTTGGAGCACTTCCTAGGGACCATAATCCACACCTTTGTAACATCATGTGTGGACTAGGGATACGCTGATCCGATACTCTGTATCGGTATCAGCTCCGTTACAGCGATTATTTGCTGGATCGGGTATTGGTCAGACAGGACCAATCCAAATCCGATACTGTGCATATAATATTCTGTGTTATTGTTAAACCCCATTGCCACACAAAAGGCACAACAGCATATAAAGCATCCTCAACCCTTCGTGCACTATATTACAAGTGTTCTGAAGCCATCCCATAGTTTAATGTGAGGTACAGATGCATATTTAAATCATTAAATTCAAGTTCATGTCAACGCTTTCCTCCGCTGAGGCTCTCAGTCACTCTCCATTCAGCTTTTAACTGTGTTGTGTTCGGTTACGACAGTTAACACGATGAAACTCTCAAAGATGATTCAGTGTTCCTGTTATTATGCTTGATCTGTAGATAACGGTATAAAATGAGAGTTTATTGCTGTTGCTAAATTGTGTTACTTTCTCCCGGGTGTCTGTTAGATCACAACACTAGACTAAAGATTATATTGTTCTTCACAGTATTGTTCTTCATTATCCACACAGTAACTGAATTTTTAAACTGTTAAAAGAAAAGGCTCAATAAAATATTTCATAGAAAAAATATTTTGTTAGCAGACAAGATGGCGCTTGTGTCTGTGGCCTGCAGTCTGTCTCTACAAACATTGTTTTTATTTATGTTGATTGTAGTAATTTTCACTGTAGAAGTCAATTCTTTACTTGTGTATGATCGCCAAACGCTACTAAATCTTCAGCCATCTCTTCAAAATGTGGTGAAATTCAAGCACGATGGGCAAAAAACTTTTTGTCCCCCATTTCTGTCTGAAATACCGGCCTACCTCCAGTGCTGGCAGGCTCTGCCTTTGCGCAGAAGACGCTCCAGACACCAGGGGATATAGCAGAAGGCTGGTGAAGTTGAAGGCCCGTTTTCTGCTCTCTCAAGCGGCTTTTGCAGTGGCTAATCCCAGCTTCTCACCGATTCGCCTCATGATGCGTTCCAGACCCTATTGGCTGCTGTTTGGTCCCTGTGGTCGGCTCGGATGAGGAGTTCCGGTCGCACTGCTCTCCCTTGCCATACCTTCGCTGCTGGCGCGGGGTGTGTCTTGACTACCTGCAGCCGCTCGCCCGGACTTCTCGGATGGCTACTCCTTCTTCACCGGTTCCTGCCAGGATAGCTTTGGTGAATGCTAGATCGCTAGCCAACAAAACTTTCATCCTGAAGAAATTCTTCACGGCTTGTGAATTGGATTTTCTCTGCGTGACCGAAACCTGGATGATTGTTGGTGAGTCCAGTGCCTTTTCTGAACTTTTACCGGATCGATTGTACCTATTTTAACTCTCCAAGGACGTCTGGGCGTGGAGAAGGAGTAGCTACTGTTTACAAGAGAAAGTACTCCTGTACACAGCGCGCACTGTCAGCTTCTTGCTCCAATTTTGAATTTAACTCATTTTAATTGGGATCTTCCTTCCCATTACTGTGTGCGCGGTCATTTACAGACCCCAAAGTAAAATAAAAACTTTATTTGTGACTTCTCAGATCCCAGCTGCTCTTCTCTCTAGTAATTTGGCACATAGTCTTAGCGCTAAACCTTGACTAACTGGGGCCCAGGTCAGGAAGCAGACGGACTGGCTTACCCGACCGTCTGCTAGCTGTCTCCCATTACAGAAGTCAGATAAATCCCAACACATAGAGACTCTTTCACCTAGATATTATCACATAGAGACTGTGTCTGTTCCCCGAATTAGTAAATACAAAAAAACCATCAAAACCATTCAACAGTAAAAACTTAATTGATGTCCAACAAATAAACAACAGATATAATACAGATATATTATATTCGATCCCTTTCCCCAAAAGCGCTTAATGTTAATCATATGATTACAGATAATTATCTAGATGTGCTGTGTTTGACAGAAACCTGGCTAAAACCTGACGACTACATTACTTTAAATGAGTCCACCCCACAAGATTATTGTTATAAACACGAGCCGCGTCTGAAAGGTAAAGGGGGAAGGGTTGCTGTCATTTATAATAATATCTTCAGTATTACTCAGAAGTCTAGTTTCAAATATAATTCGTTTGAAGTTTTGGTGCTTTATGTAGCATTATGTAGTGTAAATTGATAAATCCCGTTTGACATTTGTGCTGGCTACTGTATACAGGCCACCAGGGCACAATACAGACTTTATCAAAGAATTTGCTGACTTTCTATCAGAGTTAGTACCGGCTGCAGATAAAGTACTAATTGTTGGTGATTTTAATATCCATGTAGATAATGAAAAAGACGCATTGGGATTAGCATTTAGAGACATTCTAAACTCTATTGGTTTCAGGACCCACTCATCACCTTAATCATACTCTAGACCTAATACTGTCACATGGAATAAATGTTGATACCGTTGAAATTCTGCAGCAGAGCGACGACATCTCAGATCATTACCTAGTATCATGTATACTTAATTTAGCTAAGGCTGCAAAGCCGTCCCCTCGCTTCAAATATGGCAGAACTATCACTGCCGCCACTAAAGACTGCTTTGTAAATAATCTTCCTCATCAGTTTCATCTCCTCAGCATCCCAGATAGCCTAGAGGAACTCGATTTTGCAAAATAAACTATTGACTCTCTTTTTTCCAGCACTTTAGACACAGTTGCTCCCCGGCGCTTAAAGAAGATTAAATAAAATAGTCCAACGGCGTGTTCCCATTCAGTCGGTCACTCTCGACGCCACGTCGGAGTACCGACGAATAGGAATCTCGCTCGCGAGAGCCAATCTACTTCAAGTGTAACTAAAACGAGCCAATGCACATTGGCATGCAATGATTGCACCAGGTGCTCATGCCACGCCGTGCGGGTATAAATGAGACACAGGTGATTGCATCAAATCAGCATTTTGCTTCGGAGCCGAGTGGTAGATGGTTACGACAGATATCACTCCTTACTTCGCAGTCCTGACTGAAGACGGAAGCCGCCTTGCGGAAGCGATCTCTTCACTCGGTGTTGGTGTGACGGCACAGCAGCGGGTCGTGTGGTTTTCCGATCATCTCTCTTTGTTGTTTGTCAGAACGATCACAAAGGCTGTTCTCACAGCCGGTTCGGTGCGCTAGGTGGAGAGCGCTAAAAAGCCGTTCCTACGGCTGGTAAGAGAGCGCCTTCGTGTGAGAGAGCACGCACGTCAGGCTGCACTATCCCTGACGGTGTCGCCGCGACCCCTCCCCCTGCGTGCTTCAGCACCAAGGAGAGCGTCCTTCTGAAAGAGCTTACACAGATAGAGCTTGCATCTTTTTCAAGATGACATTCTATCTGTGTGTTTCTGGATGCGGTGGTTTCCTGTCACCGAGGGATGGTCATCAGTGCTGTATCTCGTGTTTGGGCGTTCAGCACGCTGAGGCAGCGCTGGTGGATGAATCATGTTCTCACTGCGGGAACATGACCATCTCGGAGTTGCAATCACGGCTCCGTCTCGCAAGGGGTGGAGCCCCCGTGCCTCTGCCTCGATCTAACCCTCCTCAGAGAGTTACTTCAGGCAGTGGCCCAGCTGATTTGAGGGTTACGGTGAGCGCGTTTCCCCCAGGGAACCAACCCCCGGGAACCCTCATCCCTCTCGCACTCCGCAGCCAGTAGAGCTGCCATTGGAGCGCGGTGGGCCATCCACGAGATGTGCATCATCCGTATCTTTTGGGGCTCCCCTTGAGGACCAGATGTCCATCGCTGCATTGGAGGGAGGGTCAGAACTCTCTGGAGAGGATGTGTCGGCCCAGGGGCTCCTCCGGGTAGACCCGCTGTGCCCGATACTGATCCGGAGATGATGGCTATGCTTGCCCGGGCCGCCGAGAGAGTTGGGCTCGTGTGGAACCCTCCACCGTGCCCCGAACCCTCAAGGCTGGATGATTGGTTCCTTTTTTCCCGGAGGTGCACGAGGAGCTCACAAGGTTGTGGACGGCACCTTTTACTGCCCGAAACCGGCCTCGTGGATCCTCGTCCCTCACCACCCTTGATGGCGGACCTGCAAAGGGATACACGCAGGTTCCTCCCGTGGAACGGGCCGTTGCTATGCAACTGTGCCCTAACTCCACTTCCAGGGGGAACCTGTGTCTTCCCTCCAAGGCCTGTGGGTTCTCATCCGATCTGATCGGGAAGGCCTACCAGGCTTGTGGAGAGGCAGGCTCCGCTTTACACGCTACGACGTTGTTGCAGGTCCATCAGGCCCAGGCACTGAAGGCCCTGCACGAGGGTGGTCACGATCCCACAGTTCTCCAGGAACTGAGAACCGCAACGGACCTCGCGCTTCGTACGACGAAGGTTACGGCGCAGGCCACTATGGTGGTCCAGGAACGCCATCTCTGGCTGTGTCTGGCGGACATGAAGGAGACTGACAAAGTCAGGTTCCTTAACTCCCCCGTCTCCCAGACTGGCCTCTTCGGCGACGCAGTCCAGAACTTCGCCCAGCAATTCTCAGCCGCACAGAAGCAGACTGAGGCGGTCAGTCACATTCTGCCACGGCGGTCAGCTGCTGTCTCCACCCCGCCGCCGGCAGCACCTCAGCCTGCTCGTCGCTGAGGGCAGCCGCCTGCATCTGCCTCTGCTCCCGCGCCGCAGCAGCAGCAGCCTCCACCCAAGCAGCATCGTGAAGCTGGGCGCAAGCAGGCCGCCCTACCCGTCCAGACGCCTGCCAAGAGGGGTGGCAAGGCCAAGGGCAAGTTGCCCCGAGACGGGCGACCCGGAGGTGAGGAGGACTGCTCTTCTGGAGATGGTGACCGCACCGCTCCATCCCCCGGTGGAGGGCCGGGAAGAGAATCTTGTGTTCCATTTTGTTTCTGTTCCACCCAAATTCTCAACACAAGAGCAGTTCCTTCCATCTCCGGGTCTGCAGGGGGCTTGGAGAGTTGTGGCCGGTCAAACGCCGGACCACACTCATCCTCACCCTTCGCCAGCGGGCAGCAGTGGGCAACCCCCTCATGTTCCTGCTGCCCACCTGTGGAATCAGGTAAGTGTTGCACAGCACACTCTCACCTTGCTGCGGGCCGCCTCCACGAGACAGCCGCCCCAGTCCGGTACCTGCATTCCACCTCGCTGCCCCACGGTGGGTACGCCGGTGGTCCCTATGGTCCTGCCTGTACGGTCCCTGGGAGCCTGGCTAGTGCTCCTCGGTCCGTCTCGCTGGCTCATTCGGACCATCAGGCTCGTCTACGCGATTCAGTTCGCCCGGTGCTCCCCCAGGATCAAGGGCGTCCGCTTCACTTCGGTGAATGCCGCAGATGCCCATGTCCTGCGTGCGGAGATAGCTGTCCTGCTGGCGAAGGACGCGATAGAGCCGGTCCCTCCAGCCGATATGAAGACCGGCTTCTACAGCCCGTACTTCATTGTACCCAAGAAGACCGGTGGGTTACGGCCAATCTTGGACCTGCGAGTCCTGAATCAGAGCCTCCACAAGCTACTGTTCAGGATGCTCACGCAGAATTGCGTTCTCAAATGCATCCGTCCCCAAGATTGGTTTGCAGCGATCGACCTGAAGGACACGTACTTTCATGTCTCGACTCTTCCTCGCAGGCCATTTCTGCGCCTGGCGTTCGAGGGTCAAGCATATCAGTACAAAGTCCTGCCCTTCGGGCTGTCCTGTTCTGTCCTTCAATCCGTGCAGACGTGTTTTCACTCTGCTCCTGCTGTGCTCTTGCGCTGTTTTGTTTTGTCTAGTGTTTCGTCTCTTCTCTTTCTCTCTGACACGCTGCTTTGCTGGACTCCTGAAAATACTGAAATGGAATTGATTAACTGGTCAATCAGCGCGATCGACAAGATTTTCTCACAAAGGAAGGGTGCCCCGGGAGAACCCATCTGCCCGGACGGGACCTTTGCCGCAGGGTACGTGAGGGACGCATGGAACAACTGGCAAGTCCTGTGCCTGGAGGCTCTGTCCATGGAGGATGCGGAAGATTTATACATGATTGGATTATTGATGGCGGGGTTCCTATTCTTTGGCTTTGGGATTGCCCTGACCTATCGGAAGATTGGTAAGACAGCTGCAAGCAAATTCACCCAGCCGCTGTCTGTGGAAATTAAGGAATGCTTTGGGGCTGTGTGTGACTGTTTGAAGGAATTAGATCAGAAAGTGATAGGAATTGAGGAACTGAACCGTAACAACGCAGTCCGGACTGCGGATACGCAGGGGAGAGTGGGCTCCATCGGGGGTCAGATCGGTGAACTTTTACGGACTGTAACCGGTCTGGCCATGAGGCTGGACGTAATGTCTAGGGAAACTGCACAGACCGGACGCGACAAATCCGGACAAATTACCGAAGATCATCAAATGGATTAAAAAATAATAAATTGTATTTGCTTGACCTAGTCAACTAGCCCAACGAACCTCACTTGTCCCTATCTCTCGGTTGGGAGGTCAGCCGGGCAGCTGGTCTGCTATCTTCCCCTGTGCACTGCCTTATCTCCCTTCAAGGACAAACCATAGAACTGAACTCGAAAACATCTGAAGTTATGGCTAACATTCTCACACAACACAATCTCAGACTCACTCGCACCATACACAACCTACCCCCGCCCCCCACTACTACCGTCTGCCTGTCTTTATCTATCTCCTCTCCCAGTCCATACAAAAAATCCCATCACGTGACCACGTGTACTGTGTCATGTTTATGTTTATGTTTATGTTTATGTTTATGTTTTGTTGATGTTTTGTTGTGTTTTGCTATGTAATGCTTGCTAAACTGCATTCTTGTATTTCTGGAGAGCGTGTGGCGGCGCCTGACTAATCGGCATTTCGTTATACTGTACTTGTACATGTGTAATGACAAATAAATAACTTGTGTACTTGTGTTGTCCCTGTCCCCCCGTGTCTTCACGAAAGTCATGGAGGGGGCCCTTGTGCCCATGAGAGAACGGGGCGTTCGCATCCTCAACTATCTCGATGGCTGGCTCATTCTAGCATAGTCCAGGGATCAGTTGTGCGAACACAGGGACCTGGTGCTCAGACACCGCAGCCAGTTGGGTCTTCGGGTCAACTGGGAAAAGAGCAAACTCGCCCCCGGGCAGAGGATCTCTTTTCTCGGTATGGAGTTGGATTCGGTCGAGCAGGCAGCGTGCCTCACAGAGGAGCATGTCCAGTCGATGCTGAACTGCCTGAACACGGTTCAGGGCAGGATGGCGATTCCACTGAAACAGTTTCAGAGGCTCCTGGGGCATATGGCAGCCACGGTGGCAGTAACGCCACTCGGCCTGCTTCATAGGAGACCGCTTCAGCATTGGCTACACGGCCAAGTCCCGAGATGGGCGTGGCAACACGGCACTCACCGGGTGAGCATCACACCGGCCTGTCGCCAGTCCTTCAGTCCGTGGTCAGACCCCTCGTTCCTTCAGGCCGGAGTGCCCCTGGAACAGGTGTCCAGGCATACTGTGGTTTTCACGGATGCCTCTGCCGTGGGCTAGGGAGCCACGTACAACGGGCATGCAGTGTCAGGGGTTTGGACGGGCCCGCACCTGCATTGGCACATCAATTGCCTCGAGTTGCTAGCAGTACATCTTGCTCTGAGCCGCCTCTAAGGGCGGTTACGGGACAAAGATGTGCTGGTCCGCACGGACAACACTGCGACCGTTGCGTACATCAACCGACAAGGTGGTCTGCGCTCCCATCGCATGTCGCAACTCGCCCGCCATCTCCTCCTCTGGAGTCAGAAGTGTCTGAGGTCACTTCGGGCCATTCATGTCCCTGGTGTGCGCAACCGTGTGGCCGACGAGCTCTCACGAGCTGCGCTCCCAGGGGAGTGGCGACTCCACCCCCAGGTGGTTCAGCTGATCTGGAGACAGTTCGGGGTGGCACAGATCGACCTGTTTGCTTCCCCAGAAACGTCCCACTGCCAGGGGTTCTATTCGCTGACCGAGGGTACACTCGGCACGGATGCCCTTGCGCACAGCTGGTCCCAGGGGCTGCACAAATATGCGTTTCCCCCAGTGAGCCTACTTGCACAGACACTGTGCAAGGTCAGGGAGGACGAGGAGCAGGTCCGGTTGGTGGCGCCGTACTGGCCCAACCGGACCTGGTTCCCAGAACTTATGCTCCTTGCGACAGCCCCTCCTTGGCCGATTCCTCTGAGGAAGGACCTTCTGACTCAGAGACGGGGCACCCTGTGGCATCCGCGTCCAGACCTGTGGTAGCTTCATGTCTGGCCCCTGGACGGGACACGGAGGTTCTAGGTGACTTACCCCAAGAGGTAGTTAACACCATCACTTCGGCACATGCACCGTCTACAAGACAGGCTTACGCCTCGAAGTGAAACCTGTTCGTCGAGTGGTGTTCTTCTCGCCGAGAAGACCCCCGAAGATGTTCGGTCACGTCTGTGCTTTCCTTCCTGCAACAAGGGTTGGAGCGTAGGCTGTCGCCCTCCACCCTCAAGGTCTATGTTCCTGCTATATCTGCCTATCACGACCACGTAGAAGGTAAGTCGGTTTGGAAGCACGACCTGGTCGTCAGGTTCCTTAGGGGGGCGAGACGGTTAAATCCTCCTCGATCCCCCTCCATACCCTCTTGGGATCTTGCTCTGGTGCTCCGAGCACTCCAGAATGCCCCATTCGAGCCTTTGCAGTCAGCAGAGCTAAAGATTCTATCTATGAAGACTTTGCTGTTGGCTGCATTGGCCTCCATCAAGAGGGTAGGGGACCTGCAGGCATTTTCGGTCGACGAATCGTGCCTAGAGTTTGGCCCGGGTAATACCCACGTGGTACTAAGACCCCGGCCTGGCTATGTGCCCAAGGTTCCTACCACTCCCTTCAGGGACCAGGTGGTGAACCTGCAAGTGCTGCCCCCGGAGGAGGCAGACCCAGCCCTAGCTTTGCTCTGTCCTGTCCGCGCTCTGCGGATCTACGTGGATAGAACTCAAAGCTTCAGAACCTCAGATCAGCTCTTTGTCTGTCACGGAGGCCAGCAGAAGGGAAAGGCTGTCTCCAAGCAGAGGATGGCCCACTGGATAGTGGATGCCATCACCTTGGCTTACCAAGCACAAGGTGTGCCCTGTCCGCTCAGGGTGCGAGCACACTCTACTAGAAGTGTTGCATCCTCCTGGGCGCTGGCACGTGGCGCCTCGCTGTCAGACATATGTAGAGCTGCGGGCTGGGCGACACCCAACACGTTCGCTAGATTCTATAGCCTACGTGTAGTGCCGGTCTCCTCCTGTGTTCTCACCTCAAACGGGTAGAAGCACTGAGAGGCCCCGGGTCTTGTCGGCTTGCTGCGCTCCGGCGCTCTTATTCTCCAGAAGCAAACTCTGTGAGTCCTCAATCACCCTCGGTGCCGGACGTCGCGGAACGTCGAGCATCAGGCCCCTTGCCGCTGAAGAGAACCGGTAATGGGCTGGGGTTATATGAGTGACCCTGCGGGGATCCCATATATTCTTCCACGGTCGCTCCTACGGGAAGCCTGTGTCTTTCCCTTGGGAGAGCCTTCCGTCACCGGGACTGAGCCCCCTCCTCCCTTGCGGGCTACGGCTCAGCATTGTACTCCACATAACTCCTTCTTGGTACGATGTGGGCTCCGCAGCGTCCCCCTTCTAGGGCACGCTTTCCCAGTGTTATCCAATAATCACTGAGCAGGGTCATGCGGAACAGCAGTGATGGACTTCCTGGTGTGAGCCCTGTCTCATCAGGTAAGAGAGCTCAGGCGGCTCATACTGGGCACTGGAAGGGGCCAGAGGCCATGGCACTTTGGTATGGATTCCTATTCGTCGGTACTCCGACGTGGCGTCGAGAGTGACCGACTGAATGGGAACGTCTCGGTTACGTATGTAACCCTCTTTCCCTGAAGGAGGGAATGGAGACGCCACGTTCCATCACCATGTCCTCTGCACTCTGCTCGGCCCCTCAGCAAAAGGCTGATTTGATGCAATCACCTGTGTCTCATTTATACCCGCACGGCGTGGCATGAGCACCTGGTGCAATCATTGCATGCCAATGTGCATTGGCTCGTTTTAGTTACACTCGAAGTAGATTGGCTCTTGCGAGCGAGATTCCTATTCGTCGGTACTCCGACGTGGCGTCTCCGTTCCCTCCTTCAGGGAACGAGGGTTACATACGTAACCGAGACGGTACAATGAGCACAACCGGGCCCTTAAAACAGCAGCCAGAAAAATGGAGCGCAGCTGGAAGAAAACAAAACTAGAGGTTTTTCCTAATTCGCGGAAAGAGAGCATGATCGCATACAGAAAGGCCGTAAAAACGGCTAGAACTGCTTATTTCTCGACTCTCTTAGAAGAAAATAAACACAACCCTAGGTATTTATTTGATACAGTGGCTAAGTTAACCAAAAATAAAGCTTCTACTTCTGATGGTTGTAAACAGCACAGCAGTAATGACTTTATGAACTTCTTTACATAGATCCTCTTCTTAATATCATTAACTCATCTTTGTCATTAGGATATGTACCGAAAACTTTTAAGTTGGCTATTATCAAACCACTTATTAAAAAACCTCAACTTCATCCTACAGAATTAGTCAATTATAGGCCGATCTCAAATCTACCCTTCCTGTCAAAAATACTGGAAAAGGCAGTGTCTTCACAATTATGTTCCTTTTTAGAAAGAAATGGTATCTGTGAGGATTTCCAGTCAGGATTTAGACCGTATCATAGTATTGAGACTGCTCTCATCAGAGTTACAAATGATTTACTCTTATCATCCGATCGTGGTTGTATCTCTCTATTAGTGTTACTCGATCTTAGCGCTGCATTCGATACTATCGACCACAACATTCTTTTGAATAGACTCGAAAAATATGTTGGCATTAGTGGAACTGCATTGGCATGGTTTAAATCATACTTATCTGACCGTTATCAGTTTGTAGCAGTAAATGAAGAGGTGTCACACCGATCACAAGTTCAGTATGGAGTACCGCAGGGCTCAGTGCTAGGACCTTCACCCTGTACATGCTACCACTGGGAGATATTATTAGGAAGCATGGCGTTAGTTTTCACTGTTATGCTGACGATACTCAGCTCTATATTTCTTCACGCCCTGACGAAACTTACCAATTCACAAGATTAACGGAATGCATAGCTGATATAAAACATTGGATATCTAGTAATTTCCTGCAACTTAATTCAGAAAAAATTTTTTTTTTAATTATTGGACAAAAAACTCTGCAAGTAGTAACCTAGAATACTGTCTAACACTCGATGGCTGCTCTGTCAAGTCTTCGTCGTCAGTTAGGAACCTGGGTGTGCTCTTTGATACCAATCTTTCATTTGAAAGCCACGTTTCTAACATCTGTAAAACTGCATTCTACCATCTTAAAAATATATCTAAATTACGGCACATCCTTTCAATGCAAAATTCTGAACAGTTAATTCATGCGTTCATGACCTCAAGGCTAGATTATTGTAATGCTTTACTGGGTGGTTACCCTGCTCGTTTAATAAACAAACTCCAGCTGGTCCAAAACGCAGCAGCTCAAGCTCTTACTAGAACCAGGAAGTATGACCATATTAGCCCGGTTCTGTCAACACTGCACTGGCTCCCTATTAAACATCGTATAAATTTTAAAATCTTGCTTATTACTTACAAAGCACTAAATGGTTTAGCTCCCCAGTACTTGAGCGAGCTCTTAACGCATTATACTCCATCCAAAACTCTGGCCAGTTGATAATCCCTAGAATATCAAAATCAACTGCAGGCGGTCGATCCTTTTCCTATTTAGCGCCTAAACTCTGGAACAGTCTTCCTAGCATTGTTCGGGAAGCAGACACACTCTGTCAGTTTAAATCTAGACTAAAAACGCATCTCTTTACTATGGCATACACATAAAACATTATCAATCTCTATTATTCAAATCAGTAAATGATTGTTAGGCTGCATTAACTAGGTCAGCCGGAACCGGGAACACTTCCCATAACACCTGATGTACTCGTTATATCATAAGATGAATGGCATCTACGCTAATGTTAGTCTCTCTGTTTATCCCGAGGTTTACTGCAGTCAGCCGGATCCGGGCCGTATCCAGATCAGATGGTGGACCTGTGCCTGGACATGACCAACGCATCCCTGAAATACCTGTAGAGAGCGTGTCAAATAAACTCCCCCCGTAAATGCTGCATCGACACGACATCCTTGTCACAAGGAGGTTTTTGGATATTTTACTGCAAAAATCTTACATATTGCACCTTTAATGTGTTGCTTAAACATTTAACCATTACTTTGGTTGGCATGTTTTTTTTTGTTTTGTTTTTTTGTGGGGTTGAGGGTTTTGTTGAATTTTTATATATTGGGGATTTCTGTACATTGTTATTTGGGGTCAATAGTTATTCCTTTTATATTGAGTATTTCTTGCCTCCCTGCCTGTCTTCTGATTTCCCCCTTTTTGTTCTCTACATGTGTTAAAATGTACATGTGTTCTGAAATGATTGGAAATTTGTGGAGAAACCTATAAATAAAGTGAGGAAAAAAAGGAAAAAGAAAACAGTCGATAAAGGTGAGGTACCGTTGCATATGGCAGCCGACGGACAAACATCCCTGTAAGCCAGAACCAGATCGACTCTGAAGAGAAACACCGTGGCACCCAGTAACGTGACGAGAGCGACGAGAGCGACCAGACCGAGACCGATCCGATGATGATGCTCCTTCTGACTCTCTGGAGAGAAAAGAGAATTAAGCAGGCTGGAAAAGAGAGGACATAATCAGAAGTAATGTACAATATAACCAAGAGCTGACCTGGGATGAGCTGGACTCTTACAGAATCTGAACCTGCCGGGTGTTGAACGAGACAGGTTAGATTAACGTACAGATGTTCAGCTGTGACTTCTGAGATGGATAAAACAGACAGCTTGTACTGCCGCCCACTTTCCTTCAGGCTGGAAAAACCAGACGTGCAGAAGAAAAGTGATTAGTCACATCATAAACGAAACACTCTCTCTTTACATGAAGAGCAAACATTTCTTTAGTCCTCACGTGGTGCTCTTGTAGCTCAGAGTGAGAGACTTAGAGTCACTTATCCAGAATATCGCCGTTTCGCCCATGTCGTTCTCCCCAACAAGAGCTTTGCAGCTCAGCTCAGCACTTTTGCCTGCAGTGACATTTTCAAAATGTTTCAATTTCATGACTTTGTCTTTACATTGAAATTCAATACATTGGTCTTCATGTCATTCTAATTCAAATTCAATTTAATGTTTTGTGACCAATTCAATTCAATTCAAAATCACACTCATGAATGGAAAAAGACAACTCTTAAATGCTGATATTTTTGCAGATAAATGGCCTTGAGTTAAAACAGTACTAACTCTAACTGACACGTACAGCAACACAAGAGTTAAACCTGTCATCGTCGTCACTCACCGAGTGTTACTGCGTGTGTGTCTTGCCTCGGGTAGATGATTTCAGGCCTCGTCACCACTGTAACACACACACACACACACACACACACGTTCATCACCCTCTGCTCTATACTGCCATCTACTGTGTGTGTGGATGTTATTAGGGCCGTTCTTAACTCTTTCCCTGCCAAACACGGAATTTTCTGTGTTTCTGTGTTTTCACTGTTCAATGCTAGGGGGCGCTATTACACATCTTCTGAATGAGTACAGAATCTCCTGATCAAAGCGAGGAAGACACAGTAAAACAAGCGATCGTATATAAGCAGATGCATATGTAAAATAACGTGATCATCAACATTAAACATCATATAAATCAAAACTGCCTGATGTTACTGAATGAGATGTGGACCCAGGACGAGCTACAGGACTGTGCAAGCATTGGGGTGTTGATGGACTCGATCTACTCCATCTGTGTTTGATCATCACTCTGAATCTGATCTGGATTTATTCTTTCACAAAAATGTGATTTTCTCAGCTTTTTGTTCAGAATGTTGCTTTTTTAATAAAACTTATTCAAGTGTTGATAAAAAGGAACGCATGAAGCTAGAATAAAACGTTTTATTTTGTTTGTTTGCTTGTTTAAAAGAAGAGGGTCAGCTCTTTCTTTTGATATATTGCATGCTCAGATATTCAAACAACAAAATATTCTATGGGCTATTAAAGTTTTGTGAAAATGGTCAAAAACCCTGGCAGTGGCTGTTAACTATTTTTTTAAAAGCTGGCGGGGAAAGAGTTAAGAGAACAAACAGTTCTTATTTCAGGCGACTATATAGTGTTAAACTGAAGGTGACCAATCAATGGATTGTAAACAGTGTTTTAGTATAATTGAGATACTGTTAAGGTTAAATATTGAATATCAGATACTATCAGATACTATTGAATATGGACGGGACTTTATCATCTGTGTCTGAAGCTCTGGAAGCTCTGTTAGGTTGTCATGTCTTAACACAAACACAGTATTTTATTGTTGCTATTGCCTTTTTGACTGCTATCTGTAATGCCACAGATTATTAGGCACTGTAATTGTGTTTTTATGATGCTAGACTGAAGATGGCTAAACTCGCTCGCAAATTACAGCCAGTCATCCAACTATTACCATAATTCTTCTTTAATATACACAAAAAACACTATTTATGCATGATAAACACAATATTTGCCAAACAGCTCATCTAGAGTCGTTTGGTCTGTGTGTGCAACTCGTATATCAGAGTAGAGGGCGTGGCTTCTGCCGCAGCTCCGCCCATGAGGAGGGGCCCAGTTTGAATGTGTTTAGAAAAAGTAACTATAATATATATATATATATATATATATATATATATATATATATATATATATATTTATACAAATATACACATACACATACACATGTAGATGCCTCATTGGCAACTGTTTCTATGGGCTGTTATACGTTAGCCGTCCGCCATTTTCGATCGGTCAAAGCTAGTCGTGAACATGCTTTGTGAACATTCAAAAACAAGTTGCCTGTGCGTCTGCAACAGTAGTTATACGGATGCATGTATGAATATCTATATCTTCAATAGACTGAGCAGATGATTTTATAGGATTTAGTTTATCATTGATGGTAGAAATTCTACATATGCTAAAAATATTGGTTAAAGATCAAGATTAATATTACTGATCACCAGGATCCCTACAGACACGTTGCTGAGCTTTTTATGAAAGCAGTGAACTCATAAACAAGTTAACTGGAAAGAAATCATAAACCATTAAACAATCAGCCATCAAAATAAATAAATGATAAAAATAGTAGTGCATTAGTAATTATTCAAACCATGTTTAAATCATCATAAACTAGATATCATTTGAAAGCTTAAATTCTCAAATCATTGTTTTGCAATAATTTTATAAAAAGGTTTATAAAATTATGAACATCACATTACTGAATTTAAACCATTTTTAAAGTTTTCCAGAGTTTTCCAGAGGTTGCGCAGTGTTGTGTTTTTAAGTGTAGACAGTTCCAAAATGGCGGCACGTCGACATGCCTGGAGCGGTCGACTGAAGAATCTACATATACATATTTATGACTGAAAAACCTGCATAGTTGCCTTGGCAACTACCTGAAATGAAATAGTTTTTTGATATTGTAATTCACTTCAATTATTTTATTTTATTTCGAGTAACGTAATTGTTTTTTTTAGTTAGCTACAGTATAATAACCTTGATACTAAGGGTGGTTGTCTTAATATACATCTTCATGTTTATAAGAGAGAACATTACTAATTAAAACCAAAAACATTTCATTCATTCTTTGTTTGTTCAGTGAGCTGCCTACATAGGGAGCATAGTAAGGCTGATGCAAATCATTAAAATGACTTTCTAAGTGAACTGCTTTTGCTAATGCAAACTAATGCATCCTACACACAGAAGGCAGACCCAGAATGCATTGTGACAATTTCAGTGAAAAGTGTCAAATATAAATATATTACATTTAGTTTATAATAATAGTAAACTATAATAACTAGGTTTTGAAATAGAGCCACTAGAGTTTTACCAAAGTCTAAAAACTGGCTGTAGATTTCTGTAGTCTGAGCAGCAGAGAAGTTCTGTCCTTCAAAAGTGAAGTCCACAAAGCAGGTATAGAGTCCAACCCTCTCCGGGGATCTGTTCACTGGGAAAAGCCTTCCATAATTCCCATTGAGTGGATGGCAGTTCTACAGAGAATAAAGAGAGAGATTACAGTGAGCGTGTACACACATGCACAGGACACATTTAAATGTGAAAGTGAATCCTTTAAATGAGAAGACGTGTATGTACGCAACTCCAGAACCCACAATGCTCAACATATTGATGACTAAAGCAATGTTTTGGTGTCAGGCAGAAAAAAAACTACAACTTTATTAACCAATATTAACCACCAGATCTATTAAAGTCAAATTATTTTTTTGTCATTTTCAGCATGCTGGTCTGAGCTGGTATTTTCAGTTGTATGGCAACACGTCTGGTTAGGACACTGTGTTAGTAAGTAAATGTAAAAAAGTTACATCCCACTTCTGACAAGTAACTTTTTTACATTTCACTGCCGGTTGTATATTCTGTATATAACTGTGTATGTGACAAATAAAACTCTTGAATCTCTTGAATCTTTATGCTACACAGATTTAATGTAAATGTGGTTGCTACTCCTGTAAATAACTGAACTCAGTGTAAACAGAACAAGAACCAGATGATACGCTAACACAGTGTCCTAACCAGACGTGATGCCATACAACCCCAGTAACAAGCAACCAGTCTTGCCAGACGAGACAAATCATTCACAAATCACAGCCAATCAGAAGAGCGTGTGGGCGGAGTCTCTCTGCAAGCGCACTGCACTCATAACCAAATCGCAGCCAATCAGAAGAGCGTGTGGGTGGAGTCTCTCTGCAAGCACCCTGCACTCATAAACAAATCACAGCCAATCAGAAGAGCACGTGGGCGGAGTCTCTCTGCAAACACTGCACTCGCAACCAAATCACAGCCAATCAGAAGAGCGTGTGGGCAGAGTCTCTCTGCAAACACTGCACTCGCAACCAAATGGATAAGCACATAATCACTTTTATAAATATTACATAATTTTAATATTATTAAAAATACATACTGAGTGACTGAAACTGAATCTTTCATAGAACACTTGTTTGTTCACAGTTTGAACATTCTTGGTTCAATTTTCAAGATCTAAGGTGAATTATACGCTGTTGCTTTCAGTACGGCTATAAATGATATTTAAACTCACTTTAAATGTTTTTAACATTAAATAAAGCACATAATCAACATCAGAGATTATCATTGTCATACTTTGTATGTTGTTGTTCCAGCCGTGACATTGCATAAATGGAAACCTTTTCTAAAACGTTGTGGCATGTCCGGTCAGGAAACTGTGTTACAACCGTATTTCCCTTTAGTGTGAGCGTGGCATGTGTGTGTCATTTACATGTCTTACGTTTCGCCAGGTCACTTGAGCTCCAGGGTCTAACTCGAAGATGTGAGGAAGGAAACATGCCAGTTCCTTTGTGCTCTTTACTTCATCTTTTCTGTTCATATGTGGGCATGTTTCATTGTGAACGAAGACGTCAAATATTGTTTCCCAGGTTTCGTTGCCTTTTCTGCCATATAGAGCACAAGAAGAACAAGATTTGGGATGAAAGAACGGCTGATATGAAATCCTGAACACAAAACATACAGTACCAGCGCAAAGGCCTTTTTAATTTATGTTAGCATCTTTATGCTCTACGCCTTGATTTTTAATTGATAATTCTCACCTCTCAAAGATGGTTCTTCACTGGTTCTTAGCATGCAAGAATGATGCTGTATTTCAGAGTTTGAAGAGTTTGAAGGTTATGTCACAAGGAATTACAGATCCTTAAATTTCCTTAATTTTACTATGAAACATATTGTAACTTTCAAAACTCAAAACCTCCTAGTTTACATTTCACTGCCGGTTGTATATTCTGTATATAACTGTGTATGTGACAAATAAAACTCTTGAAGAAAGAGCATTTATAGAAACTAAACAATGGCTTGTTTTGAACAGACTAAACGTTTTAACATTCATGTCAATGATATATATTGCCTGGAAATCAGACCCTTCTGATGAATCGTTCACTACGTTAGAAACAAGAGGTGGATATTTGTTAAAGAACCCTGGTCATTTCATTTAAAGAGAGCATTTTCAACTTTACTAACATTGTAAATGGACCTCAGCAAGAAAAATCAACATGATTAGTGGATAAACAAGTAGGCTTCAGTATTCAGTACGTCAAAACCACATCAACAGAAACGAAGTGAATTGAAGCAATACCTGCTGAGACAGGAGTACGGTCCGCTGTGGACGAGCTTGGCAGGAAGGAACCACAGCGCGTCGTCTCTAACGGTCACTCCGGTGATGTTTTCCAGGCTCTGACCAGGAACACGACTCCAGCGCACACTCACATTCTGACGGTTTCTGTTGCACTGAAGATTAAACACAAGACCAGCAGCAAAGAAGTCCGCTGATCTGCGATACGTCATGTGCATCTCAATCTCTTCAAGAGGAAAACATGAAAGAAATGTGTCAGTGAGAGACTAATTCCTGTTTAATACATGTGCTTACAGAAGTACTAGTTATTCCATGTCATTTAACCATGAATTATTTTTGCACTTATGGTTAGCACATCATTAGTGAAGAACATCAGGGTCTGGACAAACAGTAGTGTAGTTTAGGGTATATGCATATTACTCAAATGCTCCTCGTTTACGGTCCTTGTCTTTGGGGTCAATATGACCCTGTAAGGCGCCCAATCATTCCAACGAAGGCTTACGATTGGTGGGTGAAGGTTTCTTGTGGGTTCGGACTTCTCAGCGGGGCAAAGTGATTTAATTCCAATTTACTTTTATCTGACTCCATTTTATCATAACCTCAAATTTAGGTTAAAATGCCAATTGGTTATTTGGTCATTTTTATTTAATAGTTTAACTACACATTTGATTATACTGTTTAACCCTTTATTGAAATTATACCCGTTAATAATCTACTAGAGATAGTTAATAATTCCAGAGAAAAATCAGAATAAATCAGTGTAACAATTTATTATTAGTCAGGTAAATATATCATGCCAATTACATAATCAGTTCAAAGATAGTCCATACATAACATCAAATGCTCTGAAGTAAAGTATAAAACATAGATACCTGACTTCTGAAAATGACATAACACTGAGTGTATCTAGGAGACACTCAGCGTTACGGGCTGACCGATGTAAAGGTTCGTGCCCTGACCCTTTCTGAAACATCTCCTTAAATACCAGACCAAGATGCAAAACTCTTTCAAATGTAAACGTGTTAACAATGGGAATTTACATTAATCACTGTCCCATAGACCTGTATTGACAACAAGGAGGTAAAGACCAATTGGCTGAAGACACATCCATCACACATTAAGAAAAATATCTCTAAACTCATAAAACCTTTATTACCTTTTGGTTTACTTCTGTGGGGATGAGACCTTTGAACCAGTCGTAATGAGACATTTCAAATAATATCAAAAATGTATAATACTGTATAGTACTTGTTCACATTAAACCATATAGATTATGGGTGAATTCTGGAGGAGAGATGGGGAAGAGGCAGTGAAAGGAAGGGCATATAAATTAAAGTCATTCTTAGATGATTAACTCAGCGTGACGTCTCTCGGATGGGGACGCTAAATGCATAAGAGTGAGTTCAGATGCTAATTTCCTTTATTTTCTCAGGGAGTCCTCGTTCCTCAATCAGACAGTCCGGCATTTGCTAGTTTTTCCAGCCTTACAACCCCAAACATTTATTGAGCAAATGTACAAAAAATACAAATTATATATATATACACACACACTCACCTAAAGGATTATTAGGAACACCATACTAATACTGTGTTTGACCCCCTTTCACCTTCAGAACTACCTTAATTCTACGTGGCATTGATTCAACAAGGTGCTGAAAGCATTCTTTAGAAATGTTGGCCCATATTGATAGGACAGCAAGGCATTTTCGTCCACAGGACTGCCGCATACTGGATGTTTTTCCCTTTTCACACCATTCTTTGTAATCCCTAGAAATGGTTGTGCGTGAAAATCCCAGTAACTGAGCAGGTTGTGAAATACTCAGACCGGCCCGTCTGGCACCAACAACCATGCCACGCTCAAAATTGCTTAAATCCCCTTTCTTTCCCATTCTGACATTCAGTTTGGAGTTCAGGAGATTGTCTTGACCAGGACCACACCCCTAAATGCATAATTTATAATAATATCTTCAGTATTACTCAGAAGTCTAGTTTCAAATATAATTCTTTTGAAGTTTTGGTGCTTTATGTAGCATTATGTAGTGTAATTGATAAATCCCGTTTGACATTTGTGCTGGCTACTGTATACAGGCCACCAGGGCACAATACAGACTTTATCAAAGAATTTGCTGACTTTCTATCCGAGTTAGTACTGGCTGCAGATAAAGTACTAATTGTTGGTGATTTTAATATCCATGTAGATAATGAAAAAGACGCATTGGGATTAGCATTTAGAGACATTCTAAACTCTATTGGAGTAAGGCAACACGTGTCAGGACCCACTCATTGCCGCAATCATACTCTAGACCTAATATTGTCACATGGAATAAATGTTGATACCGTTGAAATTCTGCAGCAGAGCGACGACATCTCAGATCATTACCTAGTATCATGTATACTTAATTTAGCTAAGGCTGCAAAGCCGTCCCCTCGCTTCAAATATGGCAGAACTATCACTGCCGCCACTAAAGATTGCTTTGTAAATAATCTTCCTCATCAGTTTCATCTCCTCAGCATCCTAGATAGCCTAGAGGAACTCGATTTTGCAACAGAAACTATTGACTCTCTTTTTTCCAGCACTTTAGACACAGTTGCTCCCAGCGCTTAAAGAAGATTAAAGAAAATAGTCCAACGCCGTGGTACAACGAAAGCACACACCGGGCCCTTAAAACAGCAGCCAGAAAAATGGAGCGCAGCTGGAAGAAAACAAAACTAGAGGTTTTTCGTAATTCATGGAAAGAGAGCATGATCGCATACAGAAAGGCCATAAAAACTGCTAGATCTGCTTATTTCACGACTCTCTTAGAAGAAAACAAACACAACCCTAGGTATTTATTTGATACAGTGGCTAAATTAACCAAAAATAAAGCTTCTACTTCTGATGGTTGTAAACAGCACAGCAGTAATGACTTTATGAACTTCTTTACGTGTAAGATCGATAATATTAGGAAGAAAATGATAACCATGCAGCCGTCTACTACAGTGTCACATCAGACAGAGCATTGTTGTGTCACTGAGAAAAAAAAATTACACTCATTCATCGCTATAGGAGAGGAAGAACTGGCTAAACTCGTTAAATCATCTAAATCAACAACATGTATGCTCGACCCTATACCAACTAGGCTATTAAAAGAGATGCTACCAGAGGTCATAGATCCTCTTCTTAATATCATTAACTCATCTTTGTCATTAGGATATGTACCGAAAACGTTTAAGTTGGCTATTATCAAACCACTTATTAAAAAACCTCAACTTGATCCTACAGAATTAGTCAATTATAGGACGATCTCAAATCTACCCTTCCTGTCAAAAATACTGGAAAAGGCAGTGTCTTCACAATTATGTTCCTTTTTAGAAAGAAATGGTATCTGTGAGGATTTCCAGTCAGGATTTAGACCGTATCATAGTACTGAGACTGCTCTCATCAGAGTTACAGATGATTTACTCTTATCATCCGATCGTGGTTGTATCTCTCTATTAGTGTTACTCGATCTTAGCGCTGCATTCGATACTATCGACCACAACATTCTTTTGAATAGACTCGAAAATTATGTTGGCATTAGTGGAACTGCATTGTTATGGCTTAAATCATACTTATCTGACCGTTATTAGTTTGTAGCAGTAAATGAAGAGAAAATCGTACATATTGTGAGAGGGGTTGGGGGTGGTCATGATGTAGTTTATGAACGCACTGACAGGGGCTCCTAGACAAAGTTTTGCTTAGGGCCCCCAGTAGTCTAGGATTGACACTGAGTCGGACACCCTACTCTTGAATCTTGAATCTTCATACCTAAATAAAGCATTCAACCACAATTAAAAAGCAAGTTAAATAAAGTTAAATAAAAAAACACCATATATTGCACATTTAACACGTTTTAAATAATGTTGTGTAAATCTTTTATTGTTGTGATCATGCTTCATTGCTCCGGTTGCTGTGGTTAAGTTCTCATGCCGTGAGCGACTTTAGAGAAGTCCGACCTCTGTTGCTTCTGAAACGTTTAAGAACAGTTGAAATTAAAGTAAAACTGGCTACTGACCTGATTCCCAAACAATGTGAGCGTTTTTATTCATCACAGTTGAGGGTTTTTTTACATTTCAGTATAACTGCAGCTCAGGAGAGCACATAAAGCGTTTGTAAACACCCACTGAACGTATATGGTTATAACACCTAGAAACTTCAACATCCTCATAAACTTAAGTGAAGCAATAGCTGATCAAACTCTGTTCAATGCACAGATTTTATTCGTTTTTCCCGAGACAGAAGAAGCTTGGACTTTGCTCGTGTGGCCAATAAACCGAGCATTGAAAACAGCGACCCTTACCTGCAACCCAAAGGGCGGAGAGTAAAATCCACGGGAAATACAGTGCGGAAAAGCTCATCTCGTGACAGCAGCGCCTGCGAGTGACAATAAGAACAGAGAGAAAGCCATTTAAGAGAAACCTCCCTCGTGACTGACATGAAGCCACCCAGTCGTCATATTTCCTGTTAGGAAAATATGACAAAACACCGTTTATCCGTTGGCACAGCGCATCACCATTCTCTGTGCAGGTTCAACTATGCACGGTTACAAAAGATCATAAACGATCAATGGGAATTAACACGACGTGCTCGCGATGTGTGATCGTCTCAAGTTTCAAGTTCAAGTTTCAAGTTTATTTGTCATTACACATGTACAAGTACAGTATAACGAAATGAAGTTTGGAGCAAGCCTCCGGGCCGCAGCCTTTTCAGGCGCCGCCACACGCTCTCCAGACAGAGTCAAGACGCACAAAAGCATGACGGATTTTCCCCAAAAATAAAGTCTGAAGTCGATAGTTAGACTATAGTAATACAGAAACACAAAAGTAAAGAAATACTTGTTTGCTTACTAGTACAAAATAATAGTATATTAATTACGGCACAGACGGAATGAGAAGCGGCGCGCGAAGGGTTAGTGTGTGTCAGGAGACGGTCTCACCTCCTCGAGCAGAGCTCAGAGCTCAGAGTAAGAGCTCAGAGATCAGAGTAAGAGCTCAGACATCAGAGTAAGAGCTCAAGACATTCGGAATTTCCTCCAGACCGCTTTCGACTGAAAGTTGCACTTCTGCTGAACACTGCGGTTAGCACGATCCGCGGAGAGCACAACCCAACCGCTGCATCACTGCACTTTTTTGTATGCTCTATTTTATCTCTTATGCTCACCAAGCCGCATTTATTTGATCAAAAATACGGTAGAAACAGTGAAATATTCCTCCAGTGTAGATCAGCTGTTCTCTGTGTGAATATATAGTAAAGTGTGATTTATTCCTGTGATCAAAGCTGAGTTTATCATCATTACTCCAGTCTTCAGTGTCACATGATCCTTCACTGATCATTCTCAGATGAGGATTTATGAATAGAAAGTTAAATAGAACAATATAATCTTTAGTTTTTGTTTTTACGCTGTTTTTTGAGCATATAATATAACACATATTCCACTCCAACATAATATGTATGTGACAGAATGATACAGATGCTTAATTTGAGTTGATTTTATGTGTATAAATTGAGCATGAGTGTCTGATCTGACTGAAGTCTGAATGCCACATAAACTGTTGAATGGAAACCTGTGGGATAGGATCTGGGTCACTCTTTGTTGTTTCTGAAAATCTTCTCAGTGTCATTTCTGCACATCGAGCAGTCAAACGGAAGAACAAAACCAATGAATGTCCTCAGACAGGTTTCGTCTGCCATTGGTCGGGACAAACAGATCGCAGTCCCGTCCAGCAATGTTTTTAAAAAGTGTCAGTGTTACCCTTTTCAGAAAGTACCAATGGATTACTTACTGAGAGCCCCCATTATGCTATTTTATTTTTGTGTCTCCTTTACATGTATCCAAGCACTTCTTTTTCTCATAATGTCCACTGCAGCATCAGCTCTTTTCTCAGTGTCTGAAACGGTTTAATGAAGGGTCCGGTCTTTCTAAACCCAGCTTTTTTCAAGAGCCTTCTCTTGAAGTAAAATAAAAATCATTAAGCAAGAAATATTACTGCACAACAGATTGTGTGAATCCAATTATAAACAGACAATAGCACAGTATGTATGCAGCAAAAAAAAAAAAATTAATAAAATCTTTTGTTTTTTATATACATAATTTCTGTCATTTCTTTTGTATATTTCACATCTGACATTGTATTTACAGCTTTCTATTTAGTGTCCACAATGATAGGTGTGCAAGAGCTCAAGTTCTCTTCATCTTAGTTCTCTTCATCTTACTGTCACCTCTCAGGTAAACCTGAAAACATGGTTAACATCATCAGGTCTGGTTTCCTGTTCAGAGCGCAGCAGACCTTAAGACAGATCTCTGGGTCTTCCCGTCAACAGTTCTGTGGTTGATATAGTTAGGTTGTGATCAGAGGAACAGTTGGGTTCCAGAATCGAAGAATAACCTACAATACATGTATATATTCAAAATGCATCATGGGATGAGTGGTCTCCAAAACATAGATTCACGTGGGAGCTGACTGGTTTGGCTTATCTGTTTATATTTATTTCCCTCTGGAACAAAGGCTGCTGAGAAAGTGTGTAGTCGTTGTTGTACTCTATACTAAAGCTTCCAGACTGTTGACTGCATCACTTCAAGCTAGAAACTAAACCAGTTTCTCTCTTTGGCTTTGCCTCTGACAGGCATATGGTAGCGCACCTCCCTCCAGAAACCTGCCGAAGGGTCGAGAGAGGTCGAACGGTCCTCCAACTTCCTGTCCCAGCACATCCACCTTTTCCTTCTTTTCCAGGCTTGCAAAGCCCCCTGTTTTTCCTTGAGGAGCCGCACAGAGGGAGGCAGGCGCCCGGGCTCACGGATCTCCTCCAGTTCCAGGAGCACGATGCTCATGGAGTTCTCCACGAGGGCTTGGTACAGACTTGTCTGCTGCTCGGCCCATTCCAGCGCCTCGGGGCTGCAGAGCGAAGATGCCGTGTAGAGCAGCAGCAGTCGGCGACAGTGGCTCAAACCGTCCTGCACCACATCTACCACAGCTGGAAAACATGGAAAATAAGCCAGTGAGTATATGATTTACATCACTAAAGACGTATTACACAGCTTTTCACCACATAAATAATAAGGGGGCATGCACCAATCTAATTCATAATATTATTTTTGTATTACTAATTGTTTTATTTTACAGTGAAATGGTAATATTTCATCATCATTTTGAATCCCATCTGGATGAAGTTTTCTCAGCTTTTTGCTTAAAATGTTCTTTTTTTGTGAAACTTACCCACATTCAAGTGTTGACAAAAAAAGGAATGTATGAAGCTAGAATAATTGTATTTATTTATTTATTTATTTATTTATTTATTTATTTTAAGCAGAGGGTCTGTTCTTTCCTTTAATATATCATGTTCAGGTATTCATACAACAAAATATTTTGCCGGCCATGAAAGTTTTGTGAAAATGATCAAAAAGTCTGGTAGGGAAAGAGTTAAGCTAATGTTTGTAATGATATCCAATTTGCACACATCACCACTGAAGAACCACTGGTTTATACTGCAGTGCTTTGTTTTGTTGCACTATACCTTCTCCAGGTAGACCGTCCCGGCCCAGGATGAAAAGCTTATAACCATACCGGCCCTCTAAGACCTGCGGCAAAGTATTCATCGCAAAGACCTCAGCCTTTTCACTTGAGCCATCAAGGACTCTCGGATAGGCAATGTAGGCATCATACTGCTTACCATCACCATCTAGAAGAAACAACAGCAAAAAAAAAAAAAACATTTCAGCATGTCCTGTAATTGCAGTGGAAGGTGTGAACTCTAGTCAATGTAGCCGGCGCAATTTCCAAGTAACTGTATATTTCCTGTTTATGTGACTACCTGTGGTTTTGTAGAGGAATGGAAACAGAGTCCGGACCCACAAGGCCAGCTCCACCTTGAATATGGTGCACAGAAGCACTCCAATCACGAAAAGCAATGCAACAGAGCCCAGCAAAAGCCCCAGAAGCAAGAAAAGGTTCGGACCTGTGGATGTAGGCAGAGCGCAAAAAAATGTTGTGTTGCTAGTATAATAGACAAGTAAAAGTATATCATATGTTTGATCATGAGCTTGCTTATAGAAAATGTATTTTCCATGGACCAATCTTCAAAATCATTTGAAAGCAATTACATTTACATTTATGCATTTGGCAGACGCTTTTATCCAAAGCGACTTACATTGCATTCAAGGTACACATTTTAAAATTTTTTCAGTTCTTGCTTTCCCTGGGAATCGAACCCATGACCTTGGCATTGCTAGCGCCACGCTCTTATTGTTTGAGCTACAGGAAAGCAATATAAATGTTACAACATGCCATTCTGCAAGTCAAGTCAAGTCACCTTTATTTATACAGCGCTTTTTACAAGTCCAATTGTTTCAGAGCAGCTTCACATTGTTAACAGGAAAATAATGCAACAGAATTTGATTCGGCTGTCCAGCCGTTCTGGTGAAACGGTGATGTTATCCCGCTAATTTCAATTATCATAAAATGTCAATGCGGTCAAATCAGTAATATAGTTGAATATTTACACAGAATAAATAATAAATGTTTTAATAAATAAATAAGACAAATGTGTTATGGAAACGATGCCAGCATCTGATACGTAAATATATGAATTTGTTAATACGCAAAAATTAACAAGTAAATAAACTTGTTATTTTGAATGCCCCTTTCTCCATCATTTTATTGTTATTTATAAAGTTAAATAAATAAATAAATAAGGTTTGTGATTTAATAATATAAATATTAACACATTTATTAACAGTCCCCATATCTTTATGTAGAATCAACATAAATGAGGTATTCAATTATTTGATTTATAGCCTACTATTAAAACTACTAACCCATTGCTCACCTTAACCCACTGCTCCCCTTAACCCACTGCTCTGCTCACCTTAACCCACTGCTCACCTTAACCCACCGCTCACCTTGACCCACCGCTCCCCTTGACCCACTGCTCAGCTTAACCCACTGCTCACTTAACCCACTGCTCAGCTTAACCCACTGCTCACTTAACCCACTGCTCACTTAATCCACTGCTCACTTAACCCACTGCTCCCCTTGACCCACTGCTCTGCTCACCTTAACCCACTGCTCACTTAACCAACTGCTCACTTAACCAACTGCTCACTTAACCCACTACTCAGCTTAACCCACTGCTCTGCTCACCTTAACCCACTGCTCCCCTTAACCCACTGCTCTGCTCCCCTTAACCCACTGCTCTGCTCACCTTAACCCACTGCTCACCTTAACCCTCAACCCACTGCTCACCTTAGCCCACTGCTCCCTTAACCCACTGCTCACCTTAACCCACTCCTCTGCTCACCTTAACCCACTGCTCTGCTCACCTTAACCCACTGCTCTGCTCACCTTAACCCACTGCTCTGCTCACCTTAACCCACTGCTCTGCTCACCTTAACCCACTGCTCTGCTCACCTTAACCCACTGCTCTGCTCACCTTAACCCACTGCTCCCTTAACCCACTGCTCACCTTAACCCACTGCTCACCTTAACCCACTGCTCAGCTTAACCCACTGCTCCCCTTAACCCACTGCTCTGCTCCCCTTAACCCACTGCTCTGCTCACCTTAACCCACTGCTCAACTTAACCCTTAACCCACTGCTCACCTTAGCCCACTGCTCCCCTTAACCCACTGCTCACTTAAACCACTGCTCACCTTAACCCCTTAACCCACTGCTCACTTAATCCACTGCTCCCTTAAACCACTGCTCACCTTAACCCCTTAACCCACTGCTCAACTTAACCCACTGCTCCCCTTAACCCACTGCTCTGCTCCCCTTAACCCACTGCTCTGCTCACCTTAACCCACTGCTCCCTTAACCCACTGCTCACTTAACCCACTGCTCACTTAACCCACTGCTCACTTAACCCACTGCTCCCCTCACCTTAACCCACTGCTCCCTTAACCCACTGCTCACTTAATCCACTGCTCTGCTCACCTTAACCCTTAACCCACTGCTCCCTTACCCCACTGCTCACTTAATCCACTGCTCATTTAACCCACTGCTCACCTTAACCCACTGCTCACCTTAACCCACTGCTCACTTAACCCACTGCTCACCTTAACCCACTGCTCACTTAACCCACTGCTCCCCTTAACCCACTGCTCTGCTCACCTTAACCCACTGCTCAACTTAACCCTTAACCCACTGCTCACCTTAACCCATTGCTCACCTTAACCCACTGCTCCCCTTAACCCACTGCTCACTTAATCCACTGCTCCCCTTAACCCACTGCTCAACTTAACCCACTGCTCACCTTAACCCACTGCTCACTTAAACCACTGCTCTCCTTGACCGACTGCTCACTTAACCCACTGCTCACTTAACCCACTGCTCACTTAACCCACTGCTCACTTAACCCACTGCTCACTTAACCCACTGCTCACTTAACCCACTGCTCCCCTTGACCCACTGCTCACCTTAACCCACTGCTCACCTTAACCCACTGCTCACCTTAACCCACTGCTCTGCTCACCTTAACCCACTGCTCACTTAACCAACTGCTCCCTTAACCCACTGCTCAGCTTAACCCACTGCTCAGCTTAACCCACTGCTCAGCTTAACCCACTGCTCAGCTTAACCCACTGCTCAGCTTAACCCACTGCTCTGCTCACCTTAACCCACTGCTCCCCTTAACCCACTGCTCAACTTAACCCTTAACCCACTGCTCACCTTAGCCCACTGCTCCCTTAACCCACTGCTCACCTTAACCCACTGCTCACTTAAACCACTGCTCCCCTTGACCCACTGCTCACTTAACCCACTGCTCAGCTTAACCCACTGCTCACTTGACCCACTGCTCACTTGACCCACTGCTCACTTGACCCACTGCTCACTTGACCCACTGCTCACTTGACCCACTGCTCACTTGACCCACTGCTCACTTGACCCACTGCTCACTTGACCCACTGCTCCCCTTGACCCACTGCTCACTTAACCCACTGCTCTGCTCACCTTAACCCACTGCTCTGCTCACCTTAACCCACTGCTCACTTAACCAACTGCTCCCTTAACCCACTGCTCCCTTAACCCACTGCTCCCTTAACCCACTGCTCCCTTAACCCCCTGCTCCCTTAACCCACTGCTCTGCTCACCTTAACCCACTGCTCACTTAACCAACTGCGCACTTAACCCACTGCTCCCTTAACCCACTGCTCAGCTTAACCCACTGCTCAGCTTAACCCACTGCTCAGCTCACCTTAACCCACTGCTCCCCTTAACCCACTGCTCTGCTCACCTTAACCCACTGCTCTGCTCACCTTAACCCACTGCTCTGCTCACCTTAACCCACTGCTCTGCTCACCTTAACCCACTGCTCAACTTAACCCTTAACCCACTGCTCCCCTTAACCCACTCCTCTGCTCACCTTAACCCACTGCTCTGCTCACCTTAACCCACTGCTCCCTTAACCCACTGCTCACTTAACCCACTGCTCACTTAACCCACTGCTCCCCTCACCTTAACCCACTGCTCCCTTAACCCACTGCTCACTTAATCCACTGCTCTGCTCACCTTAACCCTTAACCCACTGCTCCCTTACCCCACTGCTCACTTAATCCACTGCTCATTTAACCCACTGCTCACCTTAACCCACTGCTCACTTAACCCACTGCTCACCTTAACCCACTGCTCCCCTTAACCCACTGCTCCCCTTAACCCACTGCTCCTGCTCACCTTAACCCACTGCTCCCCTTAACCCACTCCTCTGCTCACATTAACCCACTGCTCTGCTCACCTTAACCCACTGCTCTGCTCACCTTAACCCACTGCTTTCCTTAACCCACTGCTCCCTTAACCCACTGCTCACCTTAACCCACTGCTCAGCTTAACCCACTGCTCCCCTTAACCCACTGCTCTGCTCACCTTAACCCACTGCTCACTTAACCCACTGCTCAGCTTAACCCACTGCTCACTTGAAGTTGAAGTTGAAGTTGAAGTTTATTTGTCATTACACATGTACAAGTACAGTATAACGAAATGAAGTTTGGAGCAAGCCTCCGGGCCGCAGCCGATTATTCAGGCGCCGCCCTACGCTCTCCAGAAATACAAGAATGCAATTTAGCAAGCATTACATAGCAAACACAACAAAACATAAACATAAACATAAACATAAACATGACACAGTACACGTGGTCACGTGGTGGGATTTTTTGTATGGAGTGGGAGAGGAGATAGATAACAGACAGGCAGACGGATGGGGCAGGGAGGGAATAAGGTCGGGTATGTATGGTGCGAGTGAGTCTGAGATTGTGTTGTGTGAGAATGTTAGCCATAACTTCAGATGTTTTCGAGTTCAGTTCTATGGTTTGTCCTTGAAGGGAGATAAGGCAGTGCACAGGGGAAGATAGCAGACAGCTGCCCGGCTGACCTCCCAACCGAGATAGGGACCAAGTGAGGTTCGTTGGGCTAGTTGATTAGGTCAGGCAAATACAATTTATTATTTTTAATCCATTTGATGATCTTCGGTAATTTGTCCGGATCATAATCAATCAATCAGATCTGGTCCTCAGCATTCGCGTCCGGTCTGTGCAGTTTCCCAGACATTACGTCCAGCCACATGGCCAGACCGGTTACAGTCCGTAAAGTTCACCGATCTGACCCCGATAGAGCCCACTCTACCCTGCGTATCCGCAGTCGGACTGCGTTGTTACGGTTCAGTTCCTCAATTCCTATCACTTTCTGATCTAATTCCTTCAGACGGTCACACACAACCCCGAAGCATTCTTTAATTTCCACAGACAGCGGCTGGGTGAATTTGCTTGCAGCTGTTTTACCAATCTTCCGATAGGTCAGGGCAATCCCAAAGCCAAAGAATAGGAACCCCGCCATCAATAATCCAATCATGTATAAATCTTCCGCATCCTCCACGGACAGAGCCTCCAGGCACAGGACTTGCCAGTTCCATGCGTCCCTCACGTACCCTGCAGCAAAGGTCCCGTCCGGGCAGGTGGGTTCTCCCGGGGCACCCTTCCTTAGTGAGAAAATCTTGTCGATCGCGCTGATTGACCAGTTAATCAATTCCATTTCAGTATTTTCAGGAGTCCAGCAAAGCAGCAGTCAGAGAAGAGAAGAGACGAAACACTAGACAAAACAAAACAGCGCGAGAGCCAGCAGGGAGCAGAAAGAAAAACACGTCTGCACGGATTGAAGGACAGAAAGGAAGACACTTAACCCACTGCTCACTTAATCCACTGCTCACTTAACCCACTGCTCCCCTTGACCCACTGCTCACCTTGACCCACTGCTCACCTTGACCCACTGCTCACCTTAACCCACTGCTCTGCTCACCTTAACCCACTGCTCACTTAACCAACTGCTCAGCTTAACCCACTGCTCAGCTTAACCCACTGCTCAGCTTAACCCACTGCTCAGCTCACCTTAACCCACTGCTCAGCTCACCTTAACCCACTGCTCTGCTCACCTTAACCCACTGCTCAACTTAACCCTTAACCCACTGCTCACCTTAACCCACTGCTCCCTTAACCCACTGCTCACTTAACCCACTGCTCCCCTCACCTTAACCCACTGCTCCCCTCACCTTAACCCACTGCTCAACTTAACCCACTGCTCCCTTAACCCACTGCTCACTTAATCCACTGCTCACTTAATCCACTGCTCTGCTCACCTTAACCCTTAACCCACTGCTCCCTTACCCCACTGCTCACTTAATCCACTGCTCATTTAACCCACTGCTCACCTTAACCCACTGCTCACTTAACCCACTGCTCACCTTAACCCACTGCTCACCTTAACCCACTGCTCCCCTTAACCCACTGCTCCTGCTCACCTTAACCCACTGCTCCCCTTAACCCACTGCTCTGCTCACCTTAACCCACTGCTCAACTTAACCCTTAACCCACTGCTCACCTTAACCCACTGCTCCCCTTAAGCCACTGCTCACTTAATCCACTGCTCACTTAATCCACTGCTCCCCTTAACCCACTGCTCAACTTAACCCACTGCTCACCTTAACCCACTGCTCACTTAAACCACTGCTCACTTAAACCACTGCTCACTTAACCTCTGCTCATCTTAACCCACTGCTCAACTTTCCAGCAACTAGTTATTTGTTTGACACTCAAAGCGGAAAAAAAAAAATACTATGCAACAACAGCAGACAACAAAATAATATTGTATGTGCAGTTACGAGCAGCAAGATTTTGGACCAATGAAATTTTAAAATGGCTGTCATTTTTGGATTGAATTGGCTGATGCAGAAAGTGTTTCATGATTCTGTAGCACCTTTAGGGATGAGTGAGAACTGGCCAGTCGGGGTTCCTCGGCTGCTGAGCGCCATACAGGTGAAGTTTAGATAGAAATCTTCCTCCGATACATCTGACATGGACAGTGTGCGCACAAGAACAAAACCCTCCTCCGTTCTGCTTTCACTTTAAGAGGAAAGGACACAGTTACACTTTCAACTTAAAATTATATTAATTATTATTCACCATTATAACAACACATACTAATAAATAGGAATATTTACCTACATATATATTTTTTACCAAATAATTTAATACATTTAATAAATCCCACACAGAAACCGTAGTAAATATGCGTATGGTAAGTCTTCTTCTTTTACAATTAGTCATCTTTATATATATATATTTTTTTTTTTTTTTTTTTTAATCTATTTTCCTTGCATCTGTTGTGAGTCAGGAAAGATGCATGCATGAAGAAACTACATGAGAATATTCCTACAGGTCTGAAATCTAAGCCAAGTAATGGCATTCATAACAATGTATAATTGTGACAATTTTGACTGGGAAAAATCAATGAAAATGTTTTATATATTAAATAATCATGTGGTAACAGCTATTTTTGTATTATCCAATCATTTAAATACAAAGTTACAAATGAAAGGTGCTTTGTTTATTTTGAGCATTTTCTCTTTTTTCTAGTAGGAACTTTATCAAATGATTATTCATAATAAATGTATAAATCTAGTCTGTACAGTTTCAAACAACAAAGGATACTCCATTCAAACTTTCCCTGTCTTTGTCTTATCTGAAACACAAAATTCAGTACGCACTTCATGGCTTTCTGATGAATGCGATGAGACGTGTTTAGGAGATGAAATCCTCTTCAGATTCCAAGAGAACTTTCCACAGCACTTCAACCATAAGAATGCCTTTTCCCGGCACAACAACAACACAATTCTTCCTGAAGGATGAACCTGAAAAACAAACAAATACAGCTGAAACTTAGAGTATTCTCTGACTCTCGCAACACTTTACAACAAGAGCCCATTCCTTAACATTAGTTAATGCATTAACTAACATTAAAAACAATGCGCAATGCATTTTTACAGTATTTACTTGTCTTTGTTCACATTAGTTAATGAAAATACAACTGTTCATTGCTAGTTCATATCAACTCAGGTCCATTAAATAATATTTGCAGATACAACTTTTGATTTTAAAGGGATAGTTCACCCAGAAATGAAAATTATCCCATGATTTACTCATCCTCAAAATAAATGTGAATTGAATTGTATTGAACAAACGAAACATTATTGTAAGGCATTACCGTGAATTTAGTTGCTGGATGTGGTTATTAATCCAGCAAATAACTGAAATTTTAGTGTACAGAGCAAAAACAATGAGTAGCTAAAAAATGTAGATAAATAAATAAATATATTCTGATAAATAAATGAAACGTCCAGCTTACCCCTCTCAACTTTGATGATCTCATTAACTGGCTCAATCACTCGTGGATTCTCTAAATATTCATCTGCAACAATACAAAAAAAAAAACCTTTGAAATTGAGAAAATATTGAGAAAATCCTTTAGTTTTAGTTTTCTATTAATTAAATTGAGTTAAAATTACCAAAGCATTTTTGGAGCAGTTATCTGTTATGCATGATTATTAACGTCCATCATTCAGAGCTAAATATGTGTGTAAATATGACCGGCTGATTCTCTGAGGCCAGCATACGATCGTGATTCGCTCAATTTAAACAAGAAAATAAAACTGGATTACACTTCTTCACTTCCACTTTAAAACTACTAACCTTTCCTTTACTACTTCTCTCTATTAACATCCTTTACTGAAGGTTTCATAAGGAAACAAAAAGTGATGGAAAGAATTTTGAATCATTTAACAATTTTATTAACAAATTTGGCAGAAAGTAAACGCACCTCTTGTGTAATATGTAAGAGTCAATTAGCATTTTGTCACCTTTTAAGTCACCTTTATTTATACAGCGCTTTTTATAGTGTCGATTGTTTCAGAGCAGCTTCACAGTGTTAGTAGGAAAATAATGCAACAGAATTTGATTCGGCTGTAGAGCCGCTCTGGAGAAACGGTGATGCCATCAGCTCAATTCAGTTCTCATATAGTCACAATGCGGGCAGATCGGTGATATAGTTGAATATTTATTTGAACATTTATTTAAATATTTAGTGTCCCCAACTGAGCAAGCCAAGCCAAAGGCGACAGTGGCAAGGAACCAAAACTCCATCAGGTGGCATAATGGAGAAAAATAAACTCCTCTGGCTGATGAACAAACAAGCTATAATTATAATTCTGGCAACATTGCAGGTCAGAAGTCATATTAGATCGGAATATTCAAAGATCTGAGTTTAGGATGGGTTAGTGCGATCTCTATCCGATGCAACACGGATATGAAATGCATGTTAATAGCAGGTGTAAACAGAACCTAGATGTACACATATAGCCACACATATGGCCATTGTGCAGTAAACACTCACCGTGAACTTCACAATCTATAGATTCGGCCATTTCACCGGCAACTCCACCCAAACTAAAGGTCATTTTGCAGGTGTAAAATCCAGCGTCATCGAGGTGGACGTTGCGTATGTTAAGTATATCCTTATTTGGAGCAAACTTGTCGTCGTCTTGAAGGGGCTCACAGTTCTGAGGATCAGAGGAGAAGACAGCAGACAGAATAGAGTTAACATCAGAGGACAGCAGACAGAATAGAGTTAACATCAGAGGACAGCAGACAGAATAGAGTTAACGTCTGAGGACAGCAGACAGAATAGAGTTTATATCAGAGGACAGCAGACAGAATAGAGTTTATATCAGAGGACAGCAGACAATAGAGTTTATATCTGAGGACAGCAGACAGAATAGAGTTAACATCAGAGGACAGCAGACAGAATAGAGTTAACATCAGAGGACAGCAGACAGAATAGAGTTAACATCAGAGGACAGCAGACAGAATAGAGTTAATATCAGAGGACAGCAGACAATAGAGTTAACATCAGAGGACAGCAGAGAATAGAGTTAACATCAGAGGACAGCAGACAATAGAGTTAACATCAGAGGACAGCAGACAATAGAGTTTATATCAGAGGACAGCAGACAATAGAGTTTGTATCAGAGGACAGCAGACAGAATAGAGTTAATATCAGAGGACAGCAGACAATAGAGTTAATATCAGAGGACAGCAGACAATAGAGTTTATATCTGAGGACAGCAGACAATAGAGTTAACATCAGAGGACAGCAGACAATAGAGTTAACATCAGAGGACAGCAGACAATAGAGTTAACATCAGAGGACAGCAGACAATAGAGTTTATATCAGAGGACAGCAGACAATAGAGTTTATATCAGAGGACAGCAGACAGAATAGAGTTAATATCAGAGGACAGCAGACAATAGAGTTAATATCAGAGGACAGCAGACAATAGAGTTTATATCTGAGGACAGCAGACAATAGAGTTAATATCAGAGGACAGCAGACAATAGAGTTTATATCAGAGGACAGCAGACAATAGAGTTTATATCTGAGGACAGCAGACAATAGAGTTTATATCAGAGGACAGCAGACAGAATAGAGTTAATATCAGAGGACAGCAGACAATAGAGTTTATATCAGAGGACAGCAGACAATAGAGTTTATATCAGAGGACAGCAGACAGAATAGAATTAATATCAGAGGACAGCAGACAATAGAGTTAATATCAGAGGACAGCTGACAATAGAGTTTATATCAGAGGACAGCAGACAATAGAGTTTATATCAGAGGACAGCAGACAATAGAGTTAATATCAGAGGACAGCTGACAATAGAGTTAATATCAGAGGACAGCTGACAATAGAGTTAATATCAGAGGACAGCAGACAGAATAGAGTTAATATCTTTATATTTATATCTGCTTCATTCAGACTGAGTTAAAGGCAGCTGCACAGATCCACAATAAAAATCATGTGTCAACTACCCTCTGATATTTACTTTTATGCATTTGGCAGTAGGGTTCATTTCATCAGTTATTTTTTATTTAGCCTTAGTCCACAATTTTAAACGTTTTCTTTTTTTCTTATTTTTAGCTGAATTTTGAGTTATCCGCCAAAAGTGAGCCCATGTCTATATGAAATCTCAAATTGATTATCTTAATTGTGATTAAAATGTAGTTTTCCGAGCACTGATTGTTTGTTGAGCTCCAATTATGGACACCACTACATTTGTTTATGCCTCACAATAGAAATGTAATTAATTTGAAAATTCATTACCGTTACCCAGGAATGACATGAAAATTGTTAATTACATTCTTAAAAATGAGCACACATCATTGCATTACATACACAACACTCTAATAAGTATAGAAAGTCCTAAAATTAGAATTTTTTGCCCGCTTTATTTTTTCAAATTTTAAATCATTATCCGTCATTCACCCTTTTATCCATGCATTCTCCTTTTTAATATATTTTATATCAGTTTTTATTCTCACCTTTTATTGTTATTTTTGTTTCTTTTGATTGTTTTAATTCCTCCTGTGTAAAGCACTTTGATGACTCTTGATGATTAAATTTGCCTTACTCATGAACTGAAAGCCCAAGAGGAAAAGCAATTAATTAGTCTTGCGGGCTCTGACGTCACACCTGCTGCGCTCTATTCATATAAATAAGAAGCTTCCAGCTTATCTGATCTCTACACAGAAGAACAGAACATCCCTCCGCTCCGTCCCTCACCCCTCCGTCCTCCGTCCCTCACCCATCTTAAAAAGTCATGGATAAATATCTAAAATGAATATGAATATGAATATTGTTCAACAGAAAAAAACAACATTAGAGACGAGTAATTAACTGAACTTTTATTTTTGGCTACACTATTTCTTTAAGGCCTCTACGGCCACCCTGATCACGTATGGAGATAAATAATGCGTTTCTACCTTGTACCACTGGATGGAGGGATGATCCACACTCCTTAAATATCTCCTGAGAGGGCAGGAAAGCACATCATTCACACGGGCACTGATACTCTGCATTCCCCTCTGCGGTCGCTCACAGTTTCCTGACATCATCTCGCTTACCACCAGCACTGCGGCCTGTCTGTAGCACCGACTCGGAGTCCTGAGGAAACACACCTTTACAATGAGATATACTTATATTGTTTATTATTCTTATATTGCAATCAACAGGAGCACAAGTTTAATCACTGCCTAATGTGTTCATTGTGTAGCTTAATTCAATATATGTCGTTAACTAACCACATAACACACTATATCATAGCTGTATAATTCAATAACACCTATCAGGTAGTACAGACATGTTGTGTGTGCTTATTTATAGCATCTTTAAAAGCAATGCTAAATCAAATTTAAAAGATTTATTACAGTATTCTGCAGTCAGATTTCACACACAGCAGTGGCATGGGAAGAATAAGATAATATGGAAACGAGATGGATCACACACACACACACACACGCACGCACAGAAACACACACATATACACATACATGCACTTACTCACACACACACGCATGCACTCACTCACTCACAGATACACACACGCATGCACTCACTCACTCACAGATACACACACGCATGCACTCACTCACACCACTGCGCCACACGCCACTCGCACACGCGCACCACTCGCCACACGCCACACGCCACACGCCACACACTCACACACTCACACACTCACACACTCACACACTCACTCACTCACACACTCACACACTCACTCACACACTCACACACTCGGATTGCTCCTGCTTGGATTGATTGCTCCTGTCTTCGATTGCTCCTGCCTACCCTGTTTGCTGTTGCTGCTGTGCTCGCATGTGCTCTGCTCTGCTCTTTTGGGATTTTTATTTGATATAATTCTCTGTTGTTTAAACTGCTAATTATAACCTACTCATCTTCATATATTGTCTAACACTGCCTACCACATTAAATCTGACATCACTAGCTTTTAATCTAAATCACTATCTCATGTTAGCTTTTCGCTAGCCTGTTAGCTTGCCATCTCTGCACCCGGGTTTCCTGTTTTCTGAGTTCACTAAACAACTGTGGTGAGTTGGATTAGTAAATAGACTCCATCAAACAACTTTGGTAAGTTGGATTAATCAACAAATACGGTAAGCCATGTCTTCTCCAGTCATTGTCACTTGCACTGCATGTTTCATGTTTAGTGTATCTGTCTCCGTTGGCGAGCAGGGCTTCACATGTGATAAATGTAAGGAGATAGTCAGGCTGACGGAGAAGATTTCAGAATTAGAGACACGCATCCAGATTTTATTTGAGAGTAGTGAGAATGTAACAGCTTTAGACACTGCTTTGGATGCGACTAGCTTACTGAACGTTGTACATTGTTGGGTTCCGGCTGTAGAGCCCATGCAGCAGGGCAGTTGGGTGACAGTCAGACGGCATAGTCGCGGATCAAAAAAAACACTCTTCCGTTCCGATTAGAACATCAAACAGGTTCTCCCCACTCAGTGACGCACCCACTGAGAATCCTGTTGAAAGTGCCCTAGTTATTGGTGATTCTATTACACGGAACGTGAAAATAGAGACACCAGCCACCATAGTCACATGTTTACCGGGAGCCAGAGCGCCTGACATCAAAGCAAATTTAAAAGTGCTGGCTAAAGCTAATCGTAAATTCTCTAAGATTATTATTCACATCTGCACTAATGATGTTCGACTTCGCCAGTCGGAGATCACCAAAATTAACATTAAAGAGGTGTGTGAACTCGCAAGAACAATGGCAGATGCAGTTTTTTGTTCTGGTCCGCTCCCTGTTAAAAGGAGTGATGAGATACTTAGCAGACTATCATCACTCAATGGCTGGTTGTCTAAGTGGTGTCCGCAAAATAACATAGGGTTCATAGACAATTGGAAAAGCTTCTGGGGCCGACCTGACCTGTTGAAGAGGGACGGCATCCATCCTTCTTGGAGTGGTGGTGCTCTTCTCTCTAGTAATTTGGGATATAGTCTTAGAGCTAAAACTTGACTAACTGGGGCCCAGGTCAGGAAGCAGACGGACTGGCTTACCTGACCGCCTGCTAGCTGTCTCCCATTACAGAAATCAGAAAATCCCAACACATAGAGACTCTTTCACCTAGATATTATCACATAGAGACTGTGTCTGTTCCCGAATTAGTAAATACAAAACCCATCAAGACCATTCAACAGTAAAACTTAATTGATGTCCAACAAATAAACAACAGATATAATACAGATGATCAAATGATAAAGCTCGGGTTGCTGAATATTCGATCCCTTTCCCCAAAAGCGCTTATTGTTAATGATATGATTACAGATAATAATCTAGATGTGCTGTGTTTGACAGAAACCTGGCTAAAACCTGATGACTACATTACTTTAAATGAGTCCACCCCACAAGATTATTGTTATAAACACGAGCCGCGTCTGAAAGGTAAAGGGGGAGGGGTTGCTGTAATTTATAATAATATCTTCAGTATTACTCAGAAGTCTAGTTTCAAATATAATTATTTTAAAGTTTTGGTGCTCTATGTAGCGTTATGTAGTGTAATTGATAAATCCCGTTTGACATTTGTGTTGGCTACTGTATACAGGCCACCAGGGCACAATACAGACTTTATCAAAGAATTTGCTGACTTTCTAGCAGAGTTAGTACTGGCTACAGATAAAGCACTAATTGTTGGTGATTTTAATATCCATGTAGATAATGAAAAAGACGCATTGGGATTAGCATTTAGAGACATTCTAAACTCTATTGGAGTAAGGCAACACGTGTCAGAACCCACTCATCGCCTTAATCATACTCTAGACCTAATACTGTCACATGGAATAAATGTTGATACCGTTGAAATTCTGCAGCAGAGCGACGACATCTCAGATCATTACCTAGTATCATGTATACTTAATTTAGCTAAGGCTGCAAAGCAGTCCCCTCGCTTCAAATATGGCAGAACTATCACTGCCGCCACTAAAGATTGCTTTGTAAATAATCTTCCTCATCAGTTTCATCTCCTCAGCATCCCAGATAGCCTAGAGGAACTCGATTTTGCAACAGAAACTATTGACTCTCTTTTTTCCAGCACTTTAGACACAGTTGCTCCACGGCGCTTAAAGAAAATTAAAGAAAATAGTTCAACGCCGTGGTACAACAAGCACACCCGGGCCCTTAAAACAGCAGCCAGAAAAATGGAGTGCAGCTAGAAGAAAACAAAACTAGAGGTTTTTCGTAATTCGTGGAAAGAGAGCATGATCGCATACAGAAAGGCCATAAAAACGGCTAAATCTGCTTATTTCTCAACTCTCTTAGAAGAAAACAAACACAACCCTAGGTATTTATTTGATACAGTGGCTAAGTTAACCAAAAATAAAGCTTCAACTTCTGATGGTTGTAAACAGCACAGCAGTAATGACTTTATGAACTTCTTTATGTGCAAGATTGACTATATTAGGAAGAAAATTATAACCATGCAACAGTCTACTACAGTATCACATCAGACAGAGCATTGTAGTGTCACTGCGAAAAAATTACATTCATTCACTGCTATAGGAGAGGAAGAATTGGCTAAACTCATTAAATCATCTAAATCAACAACATGTATGCTCCACCCTATACCGACTAGGCTATTAAAAGAGATGCTACCGGAGGTCATAGATCCTCTTCTTAATATCATTAACTCATCTTTGTCATTAGGATATGTACTGAAAACCACTTATTAAAAAAAACCTCAACTAGATCCTACAGAATTAGTCAATTACAGGCCGATCTCAAATCTATCCTTTCGGTCAAAAATACTGGAAAAGGCAGTGTCTTCACAATTATGCTCCTTTTTAGAAAGAAATGGTATCTGTGAGGATTTCCAGTCAGGATTTAGACCGTATCATAGTACTGAGACTGCTCTCATCAGAGTTACAAATGATTTACTCTTATCATCCGATCATGGTTGTATCACTCTATTAGTGTTACTCAATCTTAGCGCTGCATTCGATACTATCGACCACAACATTCTTTTGAATAGACTCGAAAATTACATTGGTATTAGTGGAACTGCATTGGCGTGGTTTAAATCATACTTATCTGACCGTTATCAGTTTGTAGCAGTAAATGAAGAGATGTCACACCGATCACAAGTTCAGTATGGAGTACCGCAGGGCTCGGTGCTAAGACCGTTGCTCTTCACCCTGTACATGCTACCACTGGGAGATATCATTAGGAAGCATGGCGTTAGTTTTCACTGTTATGCTGACGATACTCAGCTCTATATTTCTTCACGCCCTGACGAAACTTACCAATTCACAAGATTAACAAATGCATAGCTGATATAAAACATTGGATGTCTAGTAATTTCCTGCAAATGCATTCTACCATCTTAAAAATATATCTAAATTACGGCACATCCTTTCAATGCAAAATGCTGAACAGTTAATTCATGCGTTCATGACCTCAAGGATAGATTATTGTAATGCTTTACTGGGTGGTTGCCCTGCTCGCTTAATAAACAAACTCCAGCTGGTCCAAAACGCAGCAGCTCGAGCTCTTACTAGAACCGGGAAGTATGACCATATTAGCCCGGTTCTGTCAACACTGCACTGGTTCCCTATTAAACATCGCATACATTTTAAAATCTTGCTTATTACTTACAAAGCACTAAATGGTTTATCTCCCCAGTACTTGAGCGAGCTCTTAACGCATTATACTCCATCACGTCTATTGCGGTCTCAAAACTCTGGCCAGTTGATAATTCCTAGAATATCAAAATCAACTGCAGGCGGTCGATCCTTTTCCTATTTAGCTCCTAAACTCTGGAACAGTCTGCCTAGCATTGTTCGGGAAGCAGACACACTCTGTCAGTTTAAATCTAGACTAAAAACGCATCTCTTTACTATGGCTTACACATAAAACATTATCAATTTCTATAATTCAAATCAGTAAATGATTGTTAGGCTGCAGTAACTAGGTCAGCCAGAACCGGGAACACTTCCCATAACACCTGATGTACTCGTTACATCATAAGAAGAATGGCACCTATGCTAATGTTAGTCTGTCTGTTTATCCCGAGGTTTACTGTAGTCAGCCGGATCCGGGCCGTATCCAGATCAGATGGTGGACCTGCGCCTGGACATGACCAACGCATCCCTGAAATACCTGTAGAGAGCGTGTCAAATAAACTCCCCCCGTAAATGCCGCATCGACACGACATCCTCATTAAACCCGTCTCCGGCTTTTGGCTTGCTCAGTTGGGGACTCCTAAATCTCATCTATATTCCCGATCTGCCCGCATTGACACTATATGATACTTGAAATTAGCTGGATAACATCACCGTTTCACCAGAACGGCTGTACAAATTCTGTTGCATTATTTTCCTGTTAACAATGTGAAGCTGCTTTGAAACAATTGGACTTGTTAAAAGCGCTGTATAAATAAAGGTGGCTTGACACTCACTCACTCACTCACTCACTCACTCACTCACTCACTCACTCACTCACTCACTCACTCACTCACTCACTCACTCACTCACTCACTCACTCACTCACTCACTCAAACACAAATACACAAACACGTTATGAACTAATGCTGCCCTCTGCTGAGATTTCTCAATCTTTTTTGCCGGTTGTTCCTCACAGCCCGTCAGTAACACAAGTTAAGACAATCCAGTATAATTTGAGTTATATTATACTGGATGTCTTTAAAACAGGAACGTGATGCATTAAGGTACACAAAGGAAAATAGGTAGGTAAGCAAATAAACAATATAAAATAAAAATAATAAAACAATAACAAACAAACAAACAAACAAACAAACAAACATCTCAGTACAAAACATAATAATATACTAAATGTAAAAATAAACAAATAAAATATGTAAATAAATAAAATTAATAACTTTAAATAAATAATATAAAAATAAAAACAAATTAAATGACAATAAATAAATAATAATAATAATAATAATAATAATAATAATAATAATATCAGAGGATAGAATAAATAAATAAAATATAACAGCAGTTGTTATTTCTATGACATTATTTTGTCTTTGTTACTCTCAGTTACCAATAATAAAAAAAAAACATTCCCACTGCTTTTCCTTATTTTGTCACACGCAAGCACAATCCCTGAACTGAACTGGGATGGATGGGTGCCATCTCAGTGAAAATTGTTTATACCTCATCTCACATGAAATTGAACTGCTAAAATCATAAACGTATTTTAAAAGCCTTCCTGATATAAATTAGTATACATTTAATTTAATGTAGTAATTAATACTGCAACACTAATTTGTGCAAAAATCACTAATGACTTGAAGCTTAAAGTTGAGGACTTGCCTGTCTTGATTCGGGACTTGAATGTAAAGACTCGAGACTCAATGACTTGATCCCACCTCCATAGATTGTGTAATCAAGTTAAGTGTAAAACAAGTCTTAATTATTTAATTGGAAATTTTTTTTTTAACATTTTCCATCCTTTTCACACCTGCTGCGCTCGATTCATATAAATAAGAAGCTTCCAGCATATTTGATCTCTACTTTACACAGAAGAACAGCGAAGCACTTACAATTATATGCTTATATGTTTGCCTGAGCCGTTGGGCCGTGTACAGCGAGTGTGTGTGTTATTGTGCAGCAGCTTGTGTAAAGGTCAGGATCTTCAACATCTGTTCAACTCTTCTCACCATCCTGGAAATTCTCCTCTTTCCATCCATTAATGTCTCCGGTCAACAGACGCTGCAGTGAATAGCATGGAAACATCGAGCTGGCAGTGGAAAAACTCTTAACGTCTTAGGTGTTAAAATAGGGTTCTAGTTCTTCAAGCAAACTGATTTCTATTATTTCTCTCTGTTGCATGGGAGGTATGACACATTCACCACATCCTCTTTTCTAAAAACATTTCACTTCCAAACCAGTTACACTGACAATAAACCTCATCTTGAAGCCAAAGTTAAAGCAGTTAGAGTGACCCTGAAATTCAATGTATGTGGACAAAAACGTCCCTGCATGAGTTGTTGTCTTATATTTCCAAATGCTATAGTTTAGCAATATCACATGATCAAGCGTGCTAAATACAGGTGCTGGTCATATATAGAATATCATCAAAAAGTTGATTTATTTCATTAATTCCATTCAAAAAGTGAAACTTGTATATTATATTCATTCATTACACACAGACTGATATATTTAAAATGTTTATTTCTTTTAAATGTTGATGATTATAACTGACAACTAAGGACAATCCAGTTCAAATTCAGTATCTCAGAAAATGAGAATATTGTGAAAGGTTGAATACTGAAGACAGCTGGAGCCACACTCTCATCAGCTGATGAACTCAAAACACCTGCAAAGGCCTTTAAATGCTCTCTCAGTCTAGTTCTGTAGGCTACACAATCATGGGGAAGACTGCTGACCTGACCGCTGTCCAAAAGACGACCAGTGACCCCTTGCACAAGGAGGGCAAGACACAAAAGGTCATTGCAAAAGAGGCTGGCTGTCCACAGAGCTCTGTGTCCAAGCACATTAATAGAGAGGCCAAGGGAAGGAAAAGATGTGGCAGAAAAAAAGTGTACAAGCAATAGGGATAACCGCACCCTGGAGAGGATTGAGAAACGAAACCCATTCAAAAATGTGAGAGAGATTCACAAAGAGTGGACTGCAGCTGGAGTCAGTGCTTCAAGAACCACTACACACAGACGTATGCAAGACATGGGTTTCAGCTGCCGCAGGCCTCGAGTCAAGCCACTCTTGAACACTCTAGATTCACTGAGAAAAAATTACATTCATTCACTGCTATAGGAGAGAAGAATTGGCTAAACTCGTTAAATCATCTAAATCAACAACATGTATGCTCGACCCTATACCGACTAGGCTATTAAAAGAGATGCTACCAGAGGTCATAGATCCTCTTCTTAATATCATTAACTCATCTTTGTCATTAGGATATGTACCGAAAACGTTTAAGTTGGCTATTATCAAACCACTTATTAAAAAACCTCAACTTGATCCTACAGAATTAGTCAATTATAGGCCGATCTCAAATCTACCATTCCTGTCAAAAATACTGGAAAAGGCAGTGTCTTCACAATTATGCTCCTTTTTAGAAAGAAATGGTATCTGTGAGGATTTCCAGTCAGGATTTAGACCGTATCATAGTACTGAGACTGCTCTCATCAGAGTTACAAATGATTTACTCTTATCATCCGATCGTGGTTGTATCTCTCTATTAGTGTTACTCGATCTTAGTGCTGCATTCGATACTATCGACCACAACATTCTTTTGAATAGACTCGAAAATTATGTTGGCATTAGTGGAACTGCATTGGCATGGTTTAAATCATACTTATCTGACCGTTATCAGTTTGTAGCAGTAAATGAAGAGATGTCACACCGATCACAAGTTCAGTATGGAGTACCGCAGGGCTCAGTACTAGGACCGTTGCTCTTCACCCTGTACATGCTACCACTGGGAGATATCATTAGGAAGCATGGCATTAGTTTTCACTGTTATGCTGACGATACTCAGCTCTATATTTCTTCACGCCCTGACGAAATTTACCAATTCACAAGATTAACGAAATGCATAGCTGATATAAAACATTGGATGTCTAGTAATTTCCTGCAACTTAATTCAGAAAAAAATTGTCAAGTCCTCGTCGTCAGTGAGGAACCTGGGTGTGCTCTTTGATACCAATCTTTCATTTGAAAGCCACATTTCTAACATCTGTAAAACTGCATTCTACCATCTTAAAAATATATCTAAATTACGGCACATGCTTTTGATGCAAAATGCTGAACAGTTAATTCATGCGTTCATGAGCTCAACGCTAGATTATTGTAATGCTTTACTGGGTGGTTGCCCTGCTCGCTTAAACAAACTCCAGCTGGTCCAAAACGCAGCAGCTCGAGCGCTTACTAGAACCGGGAAGTATGACCATATTAGCCCGGTTCTGTCAACACTGCACTGGCTCCCTGTTAAACATCGTATACATTTTAAAATCTTGCTTATTACTTACAAAGCACTAAATGGTTTAGCTCCCCAGTACTTGAGCGAACTCTTAACACATTATACTCCATCACGTCTATTACGGTCTCAAAACTCTGGCCAGTTGATAATCCCTAGAATATCAAAATCAACTGCAGGCGGTCGATCCTTTTCCTATTTAGCTCCTAAACTCTGGAACAGTCTTCCTAGCATTGTTCGGGAAGCAGACACACTGTCAGTTTAAATCTAGACTAAAAACGCATCTCTTTACTATGGCTTACACATAAAACATTAGCAATTTCTATTATTCAAATCAGTAAATGATTGTTAGGCTGCATTAACTAGGTCAGCCAGAACCGGGAACACTTCCCATAACACCTGATGTACTCGTTACATCATAAGAAGAATGGCACCTATGCTAATGTTAGTCTGTCTGTTTATCCCGAGGTTTACTGTAGTCAGCCGGATCCGGGCCGTATCCAGATCAGATGGTGGACCTGCGCCTGGACATGACCAACGCATCCCTGAAATACCTGTAGAGAGCGTGTCAATCTTACAAATATCAATTTGCCTAATATGAATTAAGACCTGCTATGTTGCCAGAATTATAATCATACACTGTTTGTTCGTCGGCCAGAGGAGAACTGGCACCCCGACTGAGCCTGGTTTCTCCCAAGGTTTTTTTCTCCATTCTGACCCTGAAGGAGTTTTGGTTCCTTGCCACCGTTGCCTCTGGCTTTTGGCTTGCTCAGTTGGGGACTCCTAAATCTCATCTATATTCCCGATCTGCCCGCATTGACACTATATGATACTGAAATGAGCTGGATAACATCACCGTTTCACCAGAACGGCTGTACAAATTCTGTTGCATTATTTTCCTGTTAA
>CM031951.1:6622516-6642516 GCA_018749465.1 Paracanthobrama guichenoti | reverse complement strand
GTACGGCGTTTCTGCAGGATTAAAGAGATACTGGATCTGCAATGGACACACCAACAGTGGCGATTCCCCGGGAATTGCGAACATCCGCTCATACGCCAGTCCAAAGTCCATGCAGGATTCTGTTGAGAAGGAGAACAATCTAGAGAATCTACAGGCATAATCATACAAGAGCTGGTGAAAAAACTGAACAAGACACAACGAGGCTCGTCTGCACCAACGCACAGTTACTGTTTTTGTGTTTTAGATTTTAAAACTAAAACCATAAAAAGTCTTTACTTGAAAAGTAGCTAGTAGACAAAGCAATATTTCTTTCTTTTCATTTAGTTTAAGTTCTAAAATAACTAAAACTAAAGAAACCAAGACTAAAAACTTAAACTTAAAAATAGATTATATAAATAATTACAGTTTAGACATATTTTTTAAAAAAGCTAATAAAAAGGAAATGACTAAAGCTTTAACTAAAATTAGAATGAAAATATAATATTTAATTCAAAATATTAGCAAAACTATAGTAGTATCAGTATGCAGGTGTAAAATTATGCTGAACATTTTTAAAATGTTTCAAAAAGTAGAAAACAAATTTCTACAACGTTGTGTTCCTAAATGAATGAGCAAATTTGTATATATTCAGTTGAGAAAACTATGTTAGACATTGATATATTCTGTCAGTATGCTCTGTCAAATTTGTGAGCCGCTTTGGGACGATCAAAATCCCTTGTCAAGACTCCCACAAACCACATACATGGATCATAATTCCCAATAAAGCACATGCTGCTCTGTACACAGTTTCTGAGCTACAGTAAATCTTCAGCGAGCTACAGCTGAGTTAGTTTCATTTACAAGCATCAGAATATGATATCATTCAGACAGAATAAAGTTAATAAGGGAAACTACTTACCTTCCTTATCTAATATTACGCCACATTCGGTTTCCTGAAGGAAAGTGAGCAGGAAAACCAGGGACAACCGACCCATATCTGTAGAGAAAGACAGAGTGAGCGAAGAATTAATAACTACTAAATTAATAGAGTTAAAATGAATAACTACAAGAATAAATGTGTGTGTGTGTCATTCAGAAATTAAAAGGATGAAAAACAAACTACTGAATCTGAATTCAGAAAGGGTTGAATTTAAGAAATTAGAAACTCATAACCTGTTGTCATAAACACAATGTATGGGGTATTTAGATTTAGAACATTACAGTAGATATTAATAATCAATATCAACATCTAACCGATCACACACACAAAAAGTGTGCTTATTGATTTTAAATGCCCCAGTTTGCAGGTTTTCCTGTACATAATCTTGCAGAACCCTATGAATAATATTCAGGCTTTTCTGGCATTGTTAGTCATGTTTGATGATCTTTGAACCTCAGGTTTACTGGAAGTCAACAGTGTTTGAGACACAAACTCCAAAGGTCACTCTGATTCAGCCAGAAAAACATGATATTTTCTCACTATATTTATAAAATCTCCAGAATGAGACATACACTCAACAGATGTGGGAATTAAATGCACACAATATTTACTCAATTTTATTGTCTCTTGCACTGTCAGATCAGACAAACAGCAAATAAAGGTTCAAAAGAACAGATAAAACTACAAGATAGACATTTTTGAAAACACAATGGCAAAATCTGCCAATACTAGTTATAATTTCTACTCGCTTCCCTCTTCTCCATGAGAAGTGCTGAAGTCGACCGGATAAAACTGAGCGCTCATTCTTGCACAAGAGTCTTCGTTTTTTAAAATAGGAGACGTTTCGGAGGAACTGCACGTGCTTGCTCAGCGCAAAAACTGGAAATTTGAGGAATGAAAGTAAGAGAAAAAGGGAACGCGCTGCAATTAAACAGGATCTAAGATGGCCTACATGAACCCCAGTCTTAAACTAAAGAGTAAACTCTGATGTCTCCTGGACTGCAAAATATTTACTTCACGAAGATGAGCGATAATGTCAGCGGCTCCATGTTTACAGCTTCCATGATTTTATTATCCCTGATTTTCCTCATCGATCAAACACTCTTCCTAATAAAACCAGCCTGCCATGCAAATCATTTTAAAGGCATCTTTTCATTTTAAGAGGACTTTGAAAATATTTATTCTCATCGTATTTTTGTCCACACAATAAAATACAATTTCTTTTTTTTTTTTTGCATTGATATTTGTTACCAAGTATCTTGAGAAGATTTTCATTTTGGGGTGAACCGTCTCTTGCTCAATGCTATGCATCTCCTCATCTGCGTATCATTTCCATATGCATATTCCCATCCACGTGACACCATGTTTAACAGTACAAGACATTAGGAAAATATGAGATACAGACTATAAATGGCATTATACTGCTAAAATAATTTCCTGTACTTTTTTAGAATAAATGTATCAAAATATCCGTAATAGCTCATTTTTATAAAATAGGTCTACTTTCAGAGACAAGTTATTCTTATTCTTTTCCACACTAGACAAATAGTATTTTTAATTGTTTTAAAGAAATAAAATGTATACGCAAATTTGCCTGTAAGGGCCGTGAGAGCGGGCCGGTGGCGAATGATGATGAGCGTCAGCTGCGCACCACACCGGTCTCGTCTCACGGAGGAGTGACGGGAGCACAAAAGGAGGAGCGACGACAGTGCAAGACGAGAGAGGACCAGGCCTGGACTTTATGTTGCGTTTTGTTTTGTATGTAGGCGGCAGTCGTCCGTGAGGGGCTGCCACTGTTATTGTGTTTTGGTTATTTATTTTTGATTAAAGTTTTTAAATGTTCGCCGGTTCCCTATACAAACTGCGTTACCGTAAACACGCAGTGTGTTTTAGGATGTTTATATATTTTTAATGGAAACAGGTAGGCCTCATTTTTTCAGTGTAAATACAATCGTCTTACCTTTCCCTTTGAACAATACTTCAGATACATTTACATTTATGCATTTGGCAGACACTTTTATCTAAAGCGACTTACATTGCATTCACGGTACACATTTTTACATTTTGTCAGTTCTTGCTTTCCCTGGGAATCAAACCCATGACCTTGGCATTGCTAGCACCACGCTCTTATTGTTTGAGCTACAGGAAAGCTACTACAGCGGTAGTTGTCATGACGTTACCGTCTGACATCATCAACAGGGTGTGTCCTCGCACCGATCGCCGTTCGACCGCCGAACCACTGATCACTGCTCTCACCAGAACTATTTTCTCAGAACATGAGCAATTTAGAAGGAAATATCATGTGCCTATAGCAGCGGTTTTCAAACTGGGGTCCGGGGACCCACAGGGGCCGCACGGGGGTCCGTGGAAAAGTCTAGAGAAAAACCATGAAAAATGTAAATAAAAAAAATGAATAAGATTAAAATAAATAAGTTATTAAATATTAAATTAACATATGATACAACTAAAACTAAATAAATTAATTTAAATAAATAAATTTGCTTAATTTATTATAAATGTAATTCATTTCTTATTTCTAAATTTGCTAGTCTAGAGAAAAAATAGATTAAACAAATAAATAAATGATTTAATGTTAAATTAACATATGATAAAACTATAATAAATGAATGAATGAATGAATAAATAAATAAAGAGATTAAACTAAATGTATGTGAAAAGCACAGAGTAAAACTATAAAAATAGGAATATAATAATAATAATAAATCAAGTAAGTAAATTAGCTGAAATAAACATACAAAAGTTTGAGAAATACCATATATATACAGTCAAGCCCAAAATTATTCATACCCTTGGTAAATATGACCAAAGGCGGCTGTGAAAATAAATCCTTTTGATCTTTTGTTTTAAAAATTTATAAAATTCTAACCTTTCATTGGAGAATATGGAAATGGGGATCTTATTATGAAATAAATGTTTTTCTCTAATACACATTGCTCACAATTAATCATACCCTTTTATTCAATACTTTTAGCAACCTCTTTTTGCCAAGATAACGGCTCTGAGTCTTCTCCTGTAACGCCTGATGAGTTTTTGAGAACACCTGACAGGAGATCAGAGCCCATTCCTCCATATGGAATCTCTCCAGATCCTTCAGATTGCCAGCTCTTCTCTTCAGCTCACTCTATAGTGTTCAGGTCAGGGACTGGGATGGCCATGGCAGACACTTGGTTTTGTACTCAGTGACACATGTTTGTGTTGATTTTAATGTTTGTTTTGGATCACGGTCCAGTTGGAAGATCCAACCACGGCCCATTATAAGATTTCTAGCTGGGACAGTCAGGTTTTAATTTTTTATCTGTTGGTATTTGCTGGAATCCATGATACCGTGTGTCTGAACAAAATGTCCAGGATCTCTGGAAGAAAGATAGGCCCACAACATTAAAGATACAGCAGAGTATTTAATTTTACACATGGGGTACTTTTTTATCCCTGTGTGCACCAAACCCATCTGGAGTGTTTGTGTATATTGAAGAAAAAGAGCTTTTTGTCAGCACACACTCACCTGTCAGGATTATTAGGAACACCATACTAATACTGTGTTTGACCCCCTTTCGCCTTCAGAACTGCCTTAATTCTATGTGGCATTGATTCAACAAGGTGCTGAAAGCATTCTTTAGAAATGTTGGCCCATATTGATAGGACAGCATCTTGCAGTTGATGGAGATTTGTGGGATGCACATCCAGGGCATTTAAGCTCTGTTCCACCACATCCCAAAGATGCTCTATTGGGTTGAGATCTGGTGACTGTGGGGGCCATTTTAGTACAGTGAACTCATTGTCATGTTCAAGAAACCAATTTGAAATGATTCGAGCTTTGTGACATGGTGCATTATCCTGCTGGAAGTAGCCATCAGAGAATGGGTACATGGTGGTCATAAAGGGATGGACATGGTCAGAAACAATGCTCAGGTAGGCCGTGGCATTTAAACGATGCCCAATTGGCACTGAGGGGCCTAAAGTGTGCCAAGAAAACATCCCCCACACCATTACACCACCACCACTGGCCCGTCTGGCACCAACAACCATGCCACGCTCAAAATTGATTAAATCACCTTTCTTTCCCATTGTGTGTGTGTGTGTGTGTGTGTGTGTGTGTGTGTGATTAAAATACACAATTTTATTAATTTAATAGATTACTAAAATATTTTAATCACTTTTTATTAATTTATTTTAATTTAATACATTTATTTTAATTGTTTTATATTTTATTATATGTTAATTTAACATTTAAATCACTATTTTTTATTTCACACACTCAAAATAGATTGAAATAAATAAATGATACATTTAACAGTACATTATTATATTGAGTATAAAAGATGTATAATAAAGTAACTTCATAAAAACTAATGTTAGATAATTTTTGTGTGTGTGTGTGTGTGTATTAATTGTGTGTTCATAGAAGACAGGTGTGTTTTAAATGTCCCTCACACATCTGAAGGTTTGAAAAGCCCTGGCCTATTCATTACAACATCAACATAACATTCAAAAGCAGCATATCCACTACAAATATTTATCTAAATTCATGTTTATCTTCAGGGTAATGGCTCTGAGTGAGTCTAAATGTGTATATTAAAATCATTCTGTTTCTCCATTAGTTCGCTCACTCCAGCAGAAGAGTGTGTACGCTCCGTCTACAGAAATAAGAGTGTATAAATCCTGATATGTGTGTGGAAAATTGCAATGACTTTTTGTGCGCAGGCCCTGCTCTAAAAACACCCTGTGACTCTTAAAGGCGTGTTGCATAATTTTGGGTTGATTCACACAAATATTTGCAATCCGGTTAGACGATTTCTGCTAAGAAGTGGAAAAATAAAGAAGAATAGAGCTAATGACTGCTGATGGATGATCCGAAGGAACCACAAACCTGATTGTCAAGTACAGTATAAGTGTGGGTGGCACTGGTTAAGAAATGAAAACGAAGCCCTGTTGTTTGTGAGCACTACTGACACGGGAAAACTCATTCCAACATGCCACATCATTATAATAGTTCAACAACTTCCTGACAGGGTGAGGCACAACTTAACAAGCAAATGACAGTATTTCCATCAGAGAGAAACCACTGACGTTCCCACAAACACCGAGAGCTGCACTACTATGGCAAGCCCTTTTAACTTCTACTCATTCCCAGGATATGAATTCTTGATCTCAGGAATTACATTTCACTTGTAAAAACTCTAATTCTTGATATCTGTAATTGTATTTTCACTAGTGAAATCTCACCTTAAAAAATGCTGGGTTATTTATTTTAACCCAAATGCTGGGTTCAGCCTGCTGGGTCATTTTATTGGGTTATTTTTAATATTTGTACCCAGTGCTGGGTCAATGTAACCCAATGTTGGGTAGTCTGTGCCAAACCAGTTAAAACTGGATACATTTGTCAATGGTCATTTTCTGTTTTGCTCTGAGAGAAAATGCCCTGAGGGGAAACTTTCTGAATTAAACAGCTAACGTCAGCTGGGAGTGCTAGCCGAACGGCAAGCCAGCGCCATCAGGAAGTTTCAGCTCCAGCCAAACGAATGAAGCACGACGCGACACCGCTGTCCTGCCCGACTATAATAAGAGCGCTGTTGATCTAGTGCACTAGGGTCGCGGCTGTGGTCACGCTATGCATTTAATGGGTTAAAACTTAAATGTCTGACAGACGAGATGGCACAAGGTCAAGCTGTTTTATGTAACTTTTAAAAAATGAATATATAAGACTGTAATTTAATGAACTGGAACAGCCTGATAGCAGTTTTCCCATTTTGTCAAGCAAAAAACAACAACAACAACAACAACAACAGCAACAACAACAGCAGCAGCAAAACCCCCCTCACCATTATGGCGATCAGTGTTCCCAACATTCATGTTATTGTGATTCTCTTCTATCGATGCAGCGATGCAACCAGAAATCACAGGGATTTGCTTTCAAAGGAAGAGAAGTAATGAATGGGTTGCTTTTAAAAGCTGATCTAGCATCTGACTGAATAATCAACTATAGTAATGATTTAGTCAGAAATTAATTCACCTTTTAAAAGCAACCTTCATGTCGATAATGATCGCCACAATTTCATTGCTAATGCTTATGTCAAAAACACTTTGTGAAACGTTTAATTGGGTTGAGATAATCCCTCTATATTTGTGCATCTTGAGTCACACACACACACTTCAACATTCAGCATCAAAACACAACAATGGCAGCTTTACTAAGTCAAGAGTAAATCTGTAGTAAATGATCAGCTACTCTCTACTGTTCTTGTTTAGTTACTAGAGCTCTTGTGTGAGTGAACTTTACTAAGCATTTGTAGCACAACACACTATTCCTATTTCACTTTACTTGTGTTTAAGGCAATCAAACCGCATGCTTTTTAAGTGTCTAACTAATGAGATTTTACAGTGTAAAAATGTAAATTCCTGATATCAAGAACTCAATTGTCACTAGTTGAAATGTTAATTCTTGATATCTGTAAATATACTTCAACATGTTACATTTGTTATTTCTGATATCAATAATTAAAAGAGTAATTTCAGATATCAAAATGTCTTTCTTACTAGTGACAATCACATTCACAATATCAGAAATGAACAGTGCCACTAGTGACAATTTAATTATTGATTTTTAATAGTAGCAATTCAAAGGTTGATATCAAGAATAGACATTTTTACTAGTAACAGTGTAATTATTGATATAAAAATAAAGGTTTTATAAATAAAGGTAAGAATTGTATTTCTAATTTGTGAAATTGTAATTTCAACTGGTAAGAAATCAATTATTGATATCAACAAATGAATTTGAATGGCAGCCTATGGAGAAATTTGACTAGTGAAAATACAATTACAGATATCAAGAGTTAGAGTTTCAACTAGTGGAAATGCAATTGGTGCTATCAATAATGCACTTATCCTGTGAATGAATAAAAGTGTAAAGGGCTTGCCATAGCGACGCCTCCTCTGGTTCAGTCTGAACACGCACTGAATGCTCACATTGCACCATCTTCATTACACAAGGGGCTTTCTATAAAACAGGCCTTTCAAACCATTTAAAGACATACACGTGAACATATGTGAAAAATGATTTGTTGATCGGATGAATGACGGTTATAGGGTTATTTACACCAGTTACTTTTCATTTGATTGGTCTGGTAATAAACTTGAAATAAAAATAAGCTAAATGATGAAATGATATGAGAATTAAAACCAAGGTGTATTCGACCGTGAGTTCAACATGAGTTAATGTCTCCATAACATCTGTGCTCTGAGTCAGTTTAAACTGTACAAAATAATAAAAGACTGAATCATCAGTTACTGGCCGCTCCATCGCCCTGTGTTTCACGTGCTCTTATAGACCTTTTCGTCTGAGCTTCTGCTTAAATGCTTAGAACTAATGCTAAATGTAATGAAATGATGTAAATTTGGCTGTTTGATTTTTTTTCAAGCAACTAAGATCACAAGCATCAGTGGCTCACGCAGCAAATCTGTTTAAAGCATCCCATAATGCATCTCATGCACAGAGAGCAAATATAAGAGTTTCCATGTGTTTAAATTAGACACATTCCGACATAAGTCACGACATAATTCCCATAACTGCATATGTGGTGTGTTTTTGTGGCTTTATAAAAACAGTGTCCAAACGCTTGCCTGCCAGATTAAATCCCAGCTCTGACAGGAATGCGTTGGACAAACACATTCATTTATCAAGTTAAATGTAAGGATTTTTCCTCCTCACCGCATGTTTACAGAGGAAATGCGGGAAAGCAACAAACCCACGCACATAAGTTCAGGCATGGATATAAAAGAGTATCAGAGTACAGAAGTGGGGAAGTCTAACCCTTACCTACAGTCCTTCTTCCCAAGACAATATGTTTCCCTTCAGTGAATCTCGCTCTGAAAGAGACAGCATGTCTTCATCGGAGCCTGGAGGACCCGTGTATCGCAGATCTGCCGTGCCACTTCTCCATAGTCACAGGAAAAGCAGGTTTTGCAATATCCTTTGAGCGTTTGGGAAGCTTCCTCTCCAAGAGTTGCGCAATGAACGAGCGCGCAGACGCGGGGGTTTGATTCGAGCTGATGCTGCTTTCACTGAAACCGAATCATTGTGTCACTTTGACAAAACTGCTTCTTTTTAACAACCTAACAATGTTTTAAGGGTGAAGGTACTGAAGCTAACCCTAACGTGCAGTTACAGCCTCAGTCCTGCGGGGGGCAGAGAAGCGCTTTCGGTGAGCTAGAGCTGGCTTTACCACACGACAGAAACTGCACATTGTGCTTCTGTAAGCAACGAGACATTGTACAGAGGAAAATACAATGAATATAAAATATAATGAACATGTTACATCTGCTAAATGCATAAATGTGCATGTAAAGCGGGCACTTCTTCATTTGTTTAATGCACTGTCCTAACTTAAATGGCTGTAATTCAAGAATGCTTTGGAATATAGACTTTGTTTTAAAGAATGCACTTCAAAAAGTCAAAGTATGAAAAAGTTATGGAAGTTTAAATTTACTGTAAATGAAATGTACTATACTAAATATTTTTATTTGATATAAAATATATATTTTACAAAATAATTGTTACTATAAAATTACTATAAAATCAAAGCCATGTCACGTCACAGAAATTGAAGTTCCCATGAGATGTACCAAAAACAGCCACCGGTGTCACCTAATTTATGATGAGTACTAAAATATGTGATATGAAGATGCAAATAAACAAGTAATAGAAACAAATAAAGAAAAAAATAAATGTGCAATAAAACAATGCAAATTTTAAAAAGTAGTATGTCAAAATTGACTGATTGAATAAGTAATATTAATGAAAAAGATGAAGAAAATCTAAAGCATAAGTTTGGCATGTGAGACAAAACGTTTTTAAGAAATCTAAATAAAATAATTTGTTTCAGTAAGGGTAAAGGAATTTAGTTCATATATGAAGTTTGAGTTAAATGGAAATATTGAAATTCTATTATTATTTGGGACCAAATGTCCAGGTTTGGTCTCTGCATTTTACGGGCTGCAACATTATAATAATAGAAGAAGAAAACCAGAACAAATACTATCCAGGATTATCCCGTGCTAGGTCCCTTCGGATGGCCGTCACTCACTTCTGCGTTTGGACTCACTCTCTGTTCTGTTTCTTCTGTGTTTGCCAAGAGTCTGTCAGAATGAGTGTGTTTATATATTGGTGATCATCAGCAGGGGATTCATCAGAGGCCTGGGAAAACAACCTCCCGCTTCCTGTTGTTATATAATATAGAAATAAATCCTTCTTTCTTCTTCTGCAGGGCCTCGTCATGATCAAGCACTTTTCCTCCAGACCGCTGGACGGGATGAGTCCTATTCTGCTCCTTCCCATGATTCCTCACTCTGTGTCTGCAAGCACTGAGGAAAAATACTGCCTGTTGAGTGTCTTATCAAATGTGTGTGTTGTGTTTACATTTATTTAAGCCATAAGTCATACGCCAGCTAAAACATTATTGCTGAATGTTAGACATTTTGAAAGGTTTTTCCCTGATTATTTGAACATTAAGCGAAACATTACGTTTCACTCTGCAAACATTATGCGAATGTTAATTTCGAATGTTCTCTTACCGTTTGTTCAGAACGTTTCCTGTTCGCTGGGAAGACACATGAACTCCTTCACTGAAGCCCCTCGGCACTTTATGACATGAGGACGCTTGATATCATGAACCCGTTCTGAGTTTCAGGAGATTAGAGATTATGAATAGAGAATTAGAGATTTGTATTCTGAACTGTAAGTAAATGAGTATCATTGAGGGTGTGACTGTATGTATGGTCAGATGACTTTAGATCAGGGCTTTTCAAACCTTCAGATGCCACGGACCCCCAGATATTAGCATCCATGTGAGGGACCCCAGCCTGAAACTGAAAACACATCTGTCTTCTATAAACACACAATTAATACACAGACACACAAAAATCTAACATTAATTTCTATTAAGTTACTTTATTATAAATCTTTTCTACTCACTATAAGAATGTACTGTTAATTACATTTTTGGTGTATTTAAATCACATTTTTATTCATTTATTTTAATCGTTAATTTAATAGATTAATACATTTTTTATTTTAATCACATTTTTATTTGTTTATTTCAATCTAATTTATTTATTTTTTAAATTTAACATTTAATCACTTGTTTTAATCTTATTTATTTACATTTGTTCATGGTTTTTCACTTTTCCCCTGCTTTAGATCATCCCAAACACTGGATCAGGATCAGTTTGTGTAGCTCGGTTCTGACGACACATGCTAAACACAGACCCATCTTAGTTTTCAGCTATCACGCTGATTAAGTTTGCATTAAATTAGAAAGGAGTGCCACATATAAATGTTTTTCCATGTAGACCCCAAAAGTCTGCTAAACATACATTGGTTTTGGCCACTAGAGAGCGCAGTCTTTCATCTGCTTTGGCTTCTTGCTCAATAAACACACTTGACATTAAGATATGAATCTAATTAATCAGAAGGTTAATAGACTAGATCAGAAAACAGCAGAAATGCATGGGTAATATCTTACTTTGATCCTGTGTGTCTTTTTGTTTTTGTGTTATCACTACAGTATAAGATGTAAAACGATGGAAAGTTTATGAACACAAGCATTATATAAAAAGTGTTTCTTTTCAAACAAGATGAGAGACCTAAGGATCCAGAGAGGCTTTTACAGGAAAAGAAGAGTGAATATCCATACATTGAAACTAATATGAACTCATTTTGATGTGAATACTCTCAGCCGCTTCTGTAAAACTGTATGATATATTTACAGCCAGAACAGGTGACAGTGCTGTAAAAAATGTAAAAATCACCACAATGTAACATGATCACTACAGGTGAAGTGAATAACACTGATGATCTCTTCCTCACGGCTCCTGTTAGTGGGTGGGATATATTAGGCACCAAGTGAACATTTTGTCCTCAAAGTTGATGTGTTAGAAGCAGGAAAAATGGGCAAGCGTAAGGATTTGAGCGAGTTTGACAAGGGCCAGATTGTGATGGCTAGACGACTGGGTCAGAGCATCTCCAGAACTGCAGCTCTTGTGGGGTGTTCCCGGTCTGCAGTGGTCAGGATCTATCAAAAGTGCTCCAAGGAAGGAACAGTGGAGAACCGGACACAGGGTCATGGGCGGCCAAGGCTCATTGATGCACATGGGGAGCGAAGGCTGGCCCGTGTGGTCCGATCAAACAGATGAGCTACTGGAGCTCAAACTGCTCAAGAAGTTAATGCTGGTTCTGATAGAAAGGTGTCAGAATACACAGAGCATCTCAGTTTGTTGCGTATGGGGCGGCATAGCCGCTGACCAGTCAGGGTGCCCATGCTGACCCCTGTCCACCGCCGAAAGCACCAACAGTGGCACGTGAGCATCAGAACTGGACCACGGAGCAATGGAAGAAGGTGGCCTGGTCTGAGGAATCACGTGTTCTTTTCCATCACGTGGATGGCCGGGTGCGTGTGCGTAGCTTCCCTGGGGAACACATGGCACCAGGATGCACTATGGGAAGAAGGCAAGCCGGCGGAGGCAGTGTGATGCTTTGGGCAATGTTCTGCTGGGAAACCTTGGGTCCTGCCATCCATGTGGATGTTACTTTGACACGTACCACCTACCTAAGCATTGTTGAGACCATGTACAGCCTTTCATAGAAACGGTATTCCCTGGTGGCTGTGGCTCTTCCAGCAGGATAATGCTCCTGACACAAAGCACAGATGCTTCAGGAATGGTTTGAGGAGCACAACAACGAGTTTGAGGTGCTGACTTGGCCTCCAAATTCCCAGATCTCAATCCAATCGAGCATCTGTGGGATGAGCTGAACAAAAAGTCAATATATATATATATATATATATATATATATATATATATATATATATATATATATATATATATATAAGATCAAGATCAAGATTCAAGATTCAAGAGTTTTATTTGTCACATACACAGTTATATACAGAATATACAGCCGGCAGTGAAATGTAAACAGGTCCGCTCCATGGACAGTGCAAATTCACAGTTAAAAACACAAGGAGGAAATTATAATAGAAATAGAATAAAAAGTACTATATATATATATCTGTAGAATTATAAATAATCAAGTCAAGTAGAAAAAAAGTAAAAAATAAAAATAAAGAAGTGGAATAAAATAAGTGAAATAAACTGTGCAGTGAGTAAACTGTAGACTTATAAATATGTGGTTAACAAATGTATAAGAGTATAATGTGCAAACAGGTTTATGACAGGTTGTTACACAGTAACAACGAGAACAGAAAGTGCAGTGCAATGTCAGTGTATCGATGTTTATCCTGAAGTGAAGTCACGTGATGTTAAGTGACTGAGTTCAGGAGTCTGATGGCCTGGGGAAGAAGCTCCTCCTGAGTCTCTCAGTTTTGGCCATCAGGCTTCGGAAGCGCTACCAGATGGCAGCAGCGTGAAATGAGGGTTTGCAGGGTGATTAGAGTCCTTGATGATCTTGGTAGCTCTACCTTTGCAGCGTTTGGTGAGGCGTCCTGCAGAGACGGAGAGCTGACCCTGAGATACGCTCGGATAAGCGCACGACTCTTTGCAGGCCTTTGCTCTTATATATATATATATATATATATATATATATATATATATATATATATATATATATATATATATATATACACAAACGAATAAAAAAAAAAAAAAAAAACTATGACATTAAAAAAACAAACTAAAAATTATTATGAAAAAAACACACCCAACCATATTACTAAAACAGAAGATATACAAATAAAATGTATTTCTAAACATTAACAAACTATCAATGATACTAAAGTAACACTGGCAAAAAGTTCTGATATAGTGTGATCGGATACATGGCATTTGATGAAATGTTTTATTTCTACCACTAGAGGGCAGAATCTGACTGATGTGTGTGTTGAGCAGAGGCTGAACTCAGAACAGCACGAGCATACTGTACCTCTTATTACTCTACCATATGAAAGGAGTCGAGCTTCAGCCCTGAGTAAACTCCTGATCAGCTGTGTGTGTGTGTGTGTGTGTGTGTGTGTGTGTGTGGGACTCCCCTGATATCATAGAAAAGGGCAGAAATAATAAGAGTACATAGTTTGCATTTCCTAATTTAGACATGGATTGTGTGAGTTCCCAGTTCAGAGTATGATCTGAATTCAATCACTGTGTCCAAATATGCCTACTTCCATACTATCTAGTGTGCGGAACAGTATGTGAGCCAAGTAGCATGTCTGAATTCACAGTATTCATAAAACAGTAGGTGAAAAGTCCCTGGATGACTTTTTAACAGTCGTGAAATAAATGTCAAGACAAATCTAGTCCCTACAGTGTACAGTATGTGATTGTGAATGCAGTAAATGTTCTTACTTTAGAGTGGTAACCTGCATGACCTTTGACATGACATAATAACCCAACCTTAAAAATCCTTGGTGTTGTTATTTAACCACACAGAAAAACTGGCCTGGTTCTACATCACTGAAATTACGAAAGCGGCCCTTTCAAAGCAACTCCCATGACATTATGGGAAAGTGTCCACTGGTTGCAAACTCTTTGACTCAACCAGTAACAGTAGTTTCATAACTCAGGTCCTGCTCATTTGACTAATCTAACTTGAACAATCAAAGAGAAAAGCAGCACTAGTTCAGATGAAAAACTGGATGTTAAAACATAAACGACGAGCAGAGGATGCTGTTAAAAGTGTTTACATTCAGAGTGACATCTGGGTCATGGGACGAGACCTTTAAGATATGACAGAATAAAACTGTTTACACTTTTGGTTCTGCTCTTTATTTTCATCTTGGCTTCCATTGATCAATCATACATGCATTCATTCATCCATCCATCCATCCCTCCATCCATCCATCCATCAATCTAGCTGAACAACATCAAGTACAAATTCTAGAGAAATACAAAAAGAATAAAAACACCACACTGTACATCATCCATATAAGATTTGAACGATATAACATAAATACATGCATTTAAAGCCACACACTAATGGAAAAAATATACAAACCCGATTCCAAAAAAGTTGGGACACTGTACAAATTGTGAATAAAAAAGGAATGCAATAATTTACTCATAAACTTATATTTTATTCACAATAGAATATAGATAACATATCAAATGCTGAAAGTGAGACATTTTGAAATGTCATGCCAAATATTGGCTCATTTTGTATTTCATGAGAACTACACATTCCAAAAAAGTTGGGACAGGGAGCAATAAGAGGCCGGAAAAGTTAAATGTGCATATAAGGAACAGCTGGAGGACCAATCTGCAACTTATTAGGGCAATTGGCAACATGATTGGGTATAAAAAGAGCCTCTCAGAGTGGCAGTGTCTCTCAGAAGTCAAGATGGGCAGAGGATCACCAATTCCCCCAATGCTGCGGCCAAACATACTGGAGCAATATCAGAAAGAGTTTCTCAGAGAAACACTGCAAAGAGTTTGAAGTTCTCATCATCTACAGTGCATAATATCATCCAAAGATTCAGAGAATCTGGAACAATCTCTGTCGTGCGTGGGTCAAGGCCGGAAAACCATACTGGATGCCCGTGATCTCCGGCCCTTAGACGGCACTGCATCACATACAGGAATGCTACTGTAATGGAGATCACAACATGGGCTCAGGAATACTTCCAGAAAACATTGTCATGAACACAATCCACCGTGCGCTTCGCCGCTGCCGGCTAAAAACTCTACAGGTCAAAAAAGGCCAAGGCTCATTTAAAATGGACTGTGGCAAAGTGGAAAACTGTTCTGTGGTCAGACCAATCAAAATCTGAAGTTCTTTTTGGAAAACTGGGACGCCATGTCATCCAGACTAAAGAGGACAAGGACAACCCAAGTTGTTGTCAGCGCTCAGTTCAGAAGCCTGCATCTCTGATGGGATGGGGTTCATGAGTGCGTGTGGCATGGGCAGCTTACACATCTGGAAAGGCACCATCAATGCTGAAAGGGATATCCAAGTTCTAGAACAACATCTGCTCCCATCCAGACGTCGTCTCTTTCAGGGAAGACCTTGCATTTTCCAACATGACAATGCCAGACCACACACTGCATCAATCACAACATCATGGCTGCGTAGAAGAAGGATCCGGGAACTGAAATGGCCAGCCTGCAGTCCAGATCTTTCACCATAGAAAACATCTGAGCATCATAAAGAGGAAGATGCCACAAAGAAGACCTAAGACAGTTGAGCAACTAGAAGCCTGTATTAGACAAGAATGGGACAACATTCCTATTCCTAAACTTGAGCAGCTTGTCTCCTCAGTCCCCAGACGTTTGCAGACTGTTAGAAAAAGAAGAGGGGATGCCACACAGTGGGAAACATGGCCTTGTCGCAACCTTTTTGAGATGTGTTGATGCCATGAACTTTAAAATCAACTTATTTTTCCCTTAAAATGATCAGTTTTCTCAGTTTAAACATTTGATATGTCATCTATGTTGTGTTCTGAATAAAATATTGAAATTTGAAACTTCCACATCATTGCATTCTGTTTTTATTCACAATCTGTACAGTCCCAACTTTTTTGGAATCGGTTTGTAAGATAGGAAGAAACCTTATATTTCAATGCTTCTGAGTTTGCTTGCAAACCTTTTGCGTTTCCACAAATAGTTTTTCCTCTTATTGTTCATCAAAGTTTTGCCGGTGAACGCCATTTTTTCTTTTTGCAAAAACACGGAATTACTGAAATATTATTTTTCCTCCCCATCTTAGCAACCACCTAGCAAATCCTTAGCAACCACTCAGAACACCCTAGCAACCACCTAGCAACCCCCTAGAAACCACTTAGGATATCCTAGCAACTACCTATTAACACCATAGCAACCACCCAGAACACCCTGGCAAACTGCCTAACAATGCCTTAGCAACCACCTAGGATACCATGGCAACCACCTAGCAACAACTCATAACACCCTAGCAACAGCCTAGCAACGCCCTAGCAACCACCCATTACACCTTAGCAACTACCTAGCAAAACCCTAGCAACCACCCAGAACACCCTAGTAACTGCCTAGCAACTTCCTAGCAACTGCCTAGTCAAGTCAAGACAAATTATTCCAGGTAATTTTGGTGGAAATGGGGCTCATCTCTGCAGCACTCCAACAATCAGGCCTGTACTGTAGAGTGACCAGACGGAAGCCACTCCTCAGTAAAAGGCTGCCTGGAGTTTGCCAAAAGGCTCCTGAAGGATTCTCAGACCATGAGAAACAAAATTCTCTGGTCTGATGAAACAAAGATTGAACTCTTTGGCCTGAATGGCAAGCATCATGTCTGGAGGAAAACGCTCATCACCTGGCCAATCCCATCCCTACAGTGAAGCATGGTGGTGGCAGCATCATGCTGTGGGGATGTTTCAGTGGCAGGAACTGGGAGACTAGTCAGGATCGAGGGAAAGATGAATGCAGCAATGTACAGAGACATCCTTGATGAAAACCTGCTCCAGAGCGCTCTGGACCTCAGACAAAGGTTGGGGCAAAGGTTCCTCTTCTATCAGGACAACGATCCTAAGCACACAGCCAAGATAACACAGGAGTGGCTACGGGACAACTCTGGGAATGTCCTTGAGTGGCCCAGCCAGCCAGAGCCCAGACTTGAACCCAATTGATCACCTCTGGAGATGTCTGTGCACCAACGCTCCCCATCCAACCTGATGGAGCCCAGAAACAGGAGTGCCAAGCTTTAGCATCAAACTCAAAAAGACTTGAGGCTATAATCAGTGCCAAAGGAGCTTCAACAAAGTATTGAGCAGAGGCTGTGAATACGACATGTGATTTTGTTTTTGTTTTTTATTTTTAATAAATAACAAACAAACAAACACACAAATAATCTTCCTTCATGTTGTCATTATGGAGTATTGTTTGTAGAATTTTGAGGAAAATATTGAATTTAATCCATTTTGGAATAAGGCTGTAACATAACAAAACATGGAGAAAGTGAAGCGCTGTGAATACTTTCCGGGTGCACTGTATGTCTAAATAAATAGAAACTTTTAAATACACATGTTAGTTAACAGTTGTGTGTAACTCAAGCAATATTTTGTGGAGATTATGCTCAGATCATTTTAGTGCTGGGATCATCTCAGGTTGTGTACGTTTATTCAAGAGTGCTATTGAGAAAAGCCAGTGTACACAGAGCCATACGTGGAACTAGTCAGCTGTTATTTGCCCAACAAATCCCACTGACACTCCGTCATATTCCAGAAGGCAGGCTATCGGTTATCCATGAGCTCCAACAATGTGGCGAATCATGAACAAGCAGCGTTTGACAGAGTGCTCAGCTACGGTTACGAGTTTACTCTTCAGCACTGGATAAACGGAGTAAGACATATATTGTACATAGTATCAGAGCTCTTTGATTATCGTATTATCCTGTTAATGCTGCAGCCGTTTGGAGTGGGTCAGCAGACATGATCTTTTAACTAAGCAAACATCAGACCCAAGTGCCGCCAAACCCCGGAGAGATACTGTAAGGGCTTATCTGCTCAAACACGGCCCGTTTCAATATGTACACGGGACTCCTTCATCACCGACCGCTATTGACTGAGATTATGATAGGAGAGCTCTGGGAATTTATGTGCCAGTGGGACTATTGACTTAAGCTCTCAAACACGAAATCAATCGTCAAGTGGCCCTCTTGTGTTTTCGCAAGTCTTTCTGTAATCTCTCGCTCACACAGGGGTTTCGGCTGGTGTCCCATCCCTTCTAATGACTCATAATAAATACACAATAACACAACTAATGTAATTTCTGGGTGTTGAATAGCTGGCGTGGCTTTATGTGGGATTAGGGCTGTATGACATTAGGGCCTTGTTTTAGTTCACCCAGGTTTAATGCAAACACGAATGCTTCAACAGTAGAGCGGATCATTTGTAGATGTTACTGTGCTGAAAGCAGGATTCGACCTGAAACATGTACGCAGGTGCTTCAACCTCAATTACATGATCTCCATTTCATAATTAATGTAGTTAAAAGGAAGGCAATCCATTTTATTTTACATTTATTCTGCGAGATTTCCAGTTCATGAGCCACTTAAATAACTAGAAGTGCAGCAAATGGTCAAACTGATTGTTACAAACAGTTTGTTTATGATAATACATCATAATTTCAGAACATTTAGATATTTCTGTCCAGTTTTTAAATGTTTTCAATAAAAATAAAAATAAATCTTTGTTATATGAATGTTATGGGAACATTAAATTTAATCATTTTGCAAATATTGTGGGAACGTTCTGAAAAAGCATTTGCTAGCAGCAGATCAACTGCAGAAATGAGTAAAGACATTTGGAGACAAGTTTAAGCAAAAGGTTGAAAACCCACAAACCCCAAAATCCAGTGGGCTCTGGAAAGTTGCGTGCAGTCCTACGTCACTGGACTAATCTTCACGGTACTTTAGACCACGATGAAAATGCACACAGCAACAGGTCTGGGGGAAAAAAGTTCCTGGGACAAATTATTCCAGGTAATTTCGGTGGAAATGGGGCTCATCTCTGCAGCACTCCAACAATCAGGCCTGTATTGTAGAGTGACCAGATGGAAGCCACTCCTCAGTAAAAGGCTGCCTGGAGTTCAACTGCAGAAATGAGTGAAGACATTTGGAGACAATTTTAAGCAAAAAGGTTGAAAACCCACATAAATATATAGTTGTATAGAGCCAGTTTCATTATTTGTTCAATTATAGTGCCACCAAGTGGTGCAGTCCCACTGCTTTTTGTGTGTGTCCTCAGAGTGCCCCCATACATAAGTGTGCCAAATTTGGTGCAAATATCTAATTTTGTTTAGGAGTTATAGACATTTCTATTTATGAGCATATAAAAAATAACCCACACCTAATTTTGATTGCATTTTTTGGCCACTTACTATCAATATTTTAACAATTGGCCCTACATCTTCAAATCAACCTGCTATGACTCTGATTTTCCTACAGTGGTTTCGTCTCGATCGGACTAACGGTTTAGAAGATATTTGCGAAAGTTGTTTAAACTAAATCACAACATTGTACAAACCATAAGGCGAAACCTAGCAAGTTTGGACTCGGCAAATTTTACTACAAAATTCAAAATGATTG
>CM031951.1:6555016-6617516 GCA_018749465.1 Paracanthobrama guichenoti | reverse complement strand
TCCTCGTGCTAAAAGGCCAGACCCGGAACACACGCGGAGCTCCACACACTCCACGGCCTTATCTAGATTACAACAGGGAAACACAATTTGCCACACGCCCCAAAGTGAACAATCCCTGCTGGTCTACATCTGCAGCCGTGAGCAGGGGACAGGCGGACGGGACGGGAAACGGCTCTGACTGAAGCTCCATGTGTGACCAGACTCCGCCGAAGCCCGAAAGTGGTGCAAATCTCTGCTGGGAGTCTCGGCCTCAGAAACGGCTGATGCTGTTGTGGTGATGGCATGAAATCACCAGCTCATATTTTAACAACAATCTGAGTTATCACTGTTGACTAAAATTGACATTACTTGGAATAAAAATCTTTTATTTTATTTCAGCCAGTTGCCAAGGCAAATTTTTTTAATTTTTTTAGTTTGTATAAAATAACTAAAACTAAATATAATATGACAAAAAAAGTTTGTATAAACAATATATGAAATAATAAGTTATATTGAATTGAATATATGTGACCCGTGCTGGAAAAAATGAGTCACAATGAGCACATTTTCAAAAAGTTATTGTTATTTTCATTTGTTTCATATCAAATGATGTATGTGTTGGGATATGACAAAAAACACGTTTGAAGTTGATAGAGTCTTTAAAGTCAGTTCCCTTTCAGTCGGTCACGTTCGACGTACGTCGGAACTGACCGACGAATTGGGGATCGACTTCAGAGACCAATCTGCTTCGAGTGTATAGAAACGAGTCAATAACGTTTGCATGCGGTCCACGCACCACCCCGCAGCGCGGGTATAAATGCGGAAGTGGAATACCGCGTATTCGCTTTCAACTTTCGTGAGTTTAAGAGGCTGTTTTCATTTGTCTGCTGAAAAGGATTATTGTTCATCGGCTGGTGTTGGCGCGAGGGCACAAGTCAGCGAGTGGCTGCATCAAAAGGGCGGTTCCTGAAATTCTCGGTTCGCCGGGCGTTTCCCGTTTTTGAGTGCTCACACAGGCTTGCACCATCTGACTGTGTGAGCCGCGGCCATCTCCCTGAGTGCTTCAGCACTATTAAAAGAGCATTTCTCCTCTAAAAGAGCTACACAGTTTGACCCTGCGTCTTTTTCAAGATGTCATTCAAGTGTTTCTGGATGCCGTCGTTTTCTCTCCCCCGTTGACGGTCATGATCTCTGTCTCACGTGTTAAAACAATTGGACTTGTTAAAAGCGCTATATAAATAAATAAAGGTGATGTGTTAGGGCGTTCAGCACGCTGAGACGGCGTTCGTGAATGACTCATGTTCCCACTGTGACCATCGCAGTATTACGGTCTAGGCTCGAATACCTCAGATGGGGTGGAGTCCTATTGCGCATCCCCCGATCTAGCGGTCCTCCAGCTGCAAAGCAGAGGGCTGCTACTTTGGCTGATGCCTTTGGTGGAGACCTGAAGGTTACTGTGAGGGCTTCCCCGACGGGTCAACAGGGTCCTTGGGCCCCTCCCCCCTCCGCTGCGCCGGTGGAGCTTCCGCAAGAACGGCCTGGTCCTTCCCATGGGGGGCCGGCCATGACTTTCGGGGCCCCGGCTGAGGATATGATTACGATAGCTGCATCAGGGGACGAGCTAGTGGACTCTGGAGATGAAGACTCGGCTGCATTGCTCCCTTCGGGTGTGGTAGCATTGCCTGAGCCTGATCCAGAGCTCATGGCTATGCTTTCCTGGGCCGCTGCAAGTGTCGGGCTCAAGTGGAACCCTCCACCGCGTCCCGAACCTTTGCAGCTGGACGATTGGTTTCTCGGGTCGGCCCGTGCTGGTTCTCAGCGCCCCGCCCTGGTACCTTTCTTCCCGGAAGTGCATCAGGAGCTCACAAAGTCATGGCTGGCACCCTATAGTGCCAGACACCAATCGACTGACTCCTCCGTCCTCACTACCCTCGATGGTGGCGGGGCTAAGGGGTACACGGGGATTCCCCCAGTCGAGAGGTCCGTGGTGATGCAACTGTGTCCCAGGTCCGCTGCAGACTGGCGGGCTAACCCGCGTCTCCCCTCCCGGGCGTGTAAGTTCTCTTTGATGGGCAAGGCTTACACAGCCTGTGGAGAGGCCGCGTCATCTCTGCATGCCATGGCGCTCCTGCAGGTCTACCAGGCCAAAGCGCTAAAGAAACTGCACGAGGGTAGTTCCAACCCAGGGGTTTTGCAGGAACTGCATGTGGTGACGGACCTCGCCCTCAGAGTGACGAAAGTCACTGTACGCACCCTGAGTCGGGCGATGTCCACCTTGGTGGTCCAGGAATGCCACCTGTGGCTAAACCTGGCAGATATGCACGAGTCTGACAAAGTTCGGTTTCTCGTCACCCCTATCTGTCAGGCTGGCCTCTTCGGCAACGCCAAGATTCAAGAGATTCAAGAGTTTTATTTGTCACATACACAGTTATATACAGAATATACAACCGGCAGTGAAATGTAAACAGGTCCGCTCCATGGACAGGGAAAATTCACAGTTAAAAACACAAGTATATATATATATATATATATATATATATCTGTAGAATTATAAATAAATCAAGTAGAAAAAATAAATAAATAAATAAATAAAGAAGTGGAATAAAATAAGTGAAATAAACTGTGCAGTGAGTAAACTGTAGACTTATATATGTGATATATATGTGGTTAACAAATGTATAAAGAGAATAATGTGCAAACAGGTTTATAACAGGTATAACAACGAGAACAGAAAGTGCAGTGCAATGTCAGTATGTCGATGTTTATCCTGAAGTGAAGTCACGTGATGTTAAGTGACTGAGTTCAGGAGTCTGATGGCCTGGGGGAAGAAGCTCCTCCTGAGTCTCTCAGTTTTGGCCATCAGGCTTCGGAAGCGCTTACCAGATGGCAGCAGCGTGAAATGAGGGTTTGCAGGGTGATTAGAGTCCTTGATGATCTTAGTAGCTCTACCTTTGCAGCGTTTGGTGTAGACATCCTGCAGAGACGGGAGAGCTGACCCTGAGATACGCTCGGATAAGCGCACGACTCTTTGCAGGGCTTTGCAGTCATGACTGGTGCTGTTCCCATACCACGCTGTGATGCACGAGTTAATACACTTTCTATCGCCCTAAATAGAAAGTTTTCAGGATAGCTGGTGAAACCCTGAATTTCCTCAGCTGGCGCAGGTGGTACAGTCTTTGTCTGGCTTTTTTCACCTGTGTCTGAATGTGTGCAGTCCAGGTCAGGTCCTCGGAGATGTTTACACCCAGGTACTTGAAGCTGCTCACTCTCTCTACTGGTGACCCGCTGATCATGAGGGGGGAGTATGTCCGTTGCTGTCTCTTCCTGAAGTCCACAATCAGTTCTTTGGTCTTGCCAACATTCAGAGAGAGACAGTTGTCCTGGCACCATGATGTTAGTTGCTCCACCTCGTCCAAGTATGCCGTCTCATTGTTTTTGGAAATGAGGCCCAGGACAACAGTATCATCAGCAAATTTGATGATAGAGGTGGAGCTGTGTGTGGACAAACAGTCATGCGTGTAGAGAGTAGAGCAGGGGACTCAGGACACAGCCCTGTGGAGCTCCCACACTCAGGGTGATGGAGGTGAAGGTGGACTGGCCTATTCTCACCACCTGAGGCCTGCCAGTGAGGAAGTCTTCAATCCAGTGGCAGAGAGAAGAATTCAGGCCGTGATCCAGGAGTTTGGCGGTTAGCTTAATGGGAACTATGGTGTTAAAGGCTGGGCTATAGTCAATAAATAGCATTACGTAGTTCCCACTTTTGCTGTCGATGTGAGTGAGGGAGGAGTGGAGGACATGAGAGATGGTATCTTCAGTCATTCTATTGGGACTATAGGCAAACTGAAGAGGGTCCAAAGTGTCAGTGTACGTCCCGTCGCCAGGTGCTGTGCTTCCGCTGAAGGACCGAGTCACTTTGGCTCCTCAGTTGGAAAAGCAAAGACGCGGTATTCCACTTCTGCATTTATACCCACGCTGCGGGGCGGTGCATGGACCGCATGCCAACGTTATTGGCTCATTTCTATACACCCGAAGCAGATTGGTCTCTGAAGTCGATCCCCAATTCGTCAGTCAGTTCCGACGTACATCTCCGTTCACTCCTTCACGGAACGAGGGTTACATACGTAACCGAGGCGGTTTCAGAAGTTTTCAGAAGGTTCCAAAACAGGCTTCATGGACTAATGAAAATCTCCAAATCAACATTTTTCACTTGTTTTGCCTGTAGCTCAAAATTACAGACTCATTTATCCAGTAATTTTGAAGCAAAAAAAAAAACCAAAAAACAAGTGCATCAGAGGCAGCACTTTTGGTAATCCACAAGGGGCAGAAGACATGCAGTAAACTATATATATAACTATATATAACTATAAGAGGCTTTTCAGGAAAGTATTGATAATATTAATTCTGTACAGGTAAAGTGAGTGTAGATGCAATGAAGATGGAAAAGCCTATGTCATATTAAGCATATGTAAATACCCATAGACAGACTGACAGATCCAAAGAGACAGTGACAGATAATAAACGTACAAATCCATCAGCATCACAGCACGAGACGAGCGACGCTCTATGCTTTGAACAGTCACACAAAAGAGTCCAACAGGGACACAACCACTGAACTGAGATATGACTCTCTGTTTGTCTGATATTGCTTTTTATTCAACTGGATGGAGATTAAGTGTGATGTAAAGCGCCGCTGGTGTTGAGCGAGGTGAAGTCTGAATCTGACCTCATGGTGAAAGGGCTGATAGCATTGGCTTTGAACAAATACTTATGAATAGATGCAGTGATCAAATCTTTCTGTTGCTTAAGGAACACTGATCTTGTGCTGGAGTGATTTTGTTCCTCTCATCAATGTTCAGTAACTCTTGTAGTAAATCTGTCAGTAAAGAGGAATATATACGGTCGGTCAAATCACACCAGTGTTACACTAGTATCATTAATATACTAGTTTTTGTTAATATTTCAAATTAGATTTGATTTTTATATTTTCGGTTATCACTTTACTGCTAGTTAAAAATGTAGTAATTCTGTTATGTTTTTCTAAATGTTTTTCTAAATGTCATTTAAAATGTTTATAATAGTTTTTATTCATTTTCATTTATTAGTTTTAGTTATAATGCTACCTTGGCAACTATCTGAAATCAAATAAGTTTATATATACTCACCTAAAGGATTATTAGGAACACCTGTTCAATTTCTCATTAATCAAATCAAATCAAATCACCTTTATTTATATAGCGCTTTTAACAAGTCCAATTGTTTCAAAGCAGCTTCACATTGTTAAAAGTAAAATAATGCAACAGAATTTGTACAGCCGTTCTGGTGAAACGGTGATGTTCTCCAGCTCATTTCAGTATCATATAGCATCAATGCGGGCAGATCGGTAATATAGATGAGATTTAGGTGTCCCCAACTGAGCAAGCCAAAAGCCAGAGGCAACGGTGGCAAGGAACCAAAACTCCTTCAGGGTCAGAATGAGAAAAAACCTTGGGAGAAACCAGGCTCAGTCGGGTGCCAGTTCTCCTCTGGCCGACGAACAAACAGTGTATGATTATAATTCTGGCAACATAGCAGGTCTTAATTCATATTAGGCAAATTGATATTTGTTAGATTATTCGAGAGATTGGAGTCGTCACGCCGAAGACGGGTTTAATGAGGATGTCGTGTCGATGCAGCATTTACGGGGGGAGTTTATTTGACATGTTCTCTGCAGACACTTCAGGGATGCGTTGGTCATGTCCAGGCGCTGGTCCACCATCTGATCTGGACACGGCCTGGATCTGGCTGACTGCAGTAAACCTCGGTATAAACAGAGAGACTAACATTAGCGTAGATGCCATTCTTCTTATGATGTAACGAGTACATCAGGTGTTATGGGAAGTGTTCCCGGTTCCGGCTGACCTAGTTAATGCAGCCTGACAATCATTTACTGATTTGAGTAATAGAAATTGATAATGTTTTATGTGTAAGCCATAGTAAAGAGATGCGTTTTTAGTCTAGATTTAAACTGACAGAGTGTGTCTGCTTCCCGAACAATGCTAGGAAGACTGTTCCAAAGTTTAGGCGCTAAATAGGAAAAGGATCGACCGCCTGCAGTTGATTTTGATATTCTAGGTATTATCAACTGGCCAGAGTTTTGAGACCGCAATAGACGTGATGGAGTATAATGCGTTAATAATGCAATTATCTAATCAACCAATCACATGGCAGTTGCTTCAATGCATTTAGGGGTGTGGTCCTGGTCAAGACAATCTCCTGAACTCCAAACTGAATGTCAGAATGGGAAAGAAAGGTGATTTAAGCAATTTTGAGCATGGCATGGTTGTTGGTGCCAGACGGGCCGGTCTGAGTATTTCACAATCTGCTCAGTTACTGGGATTTTCATGCACAACCATTTCTAGGGTTTACAAAGAATGGTGTGAAAAGGGAAAAACATCCAGTATGCGGCAGTCCTATGGGAGAAAATGCCTTGTTGATGCTAGAGGTCAGAGGAGAATGGGCCGACTGATTCAAGCTGATAGCCAACTTTGACTGAAATAAGCCACAACACGCACAACCTTGAGGCGGATGGGCTACAACAGCAGAAGACCCCACCGGGTACCACTCATCTCCAAATACAAATAGGGAAAAGAGGCTACAATTTGCACGAGCTCACCAAAATTGGACAGTTGAAGACTGGAAAAATGTTGCCTGGTCAGATGAGTCTCGATTTCTGTTGAGACATTCAGATGGTAGAGTCAGAATTTGGCGTAAACAGAATGAGAAGATGGATCCATCATGCCTTGTTACCACTGTGCAGGCTGGTGGTGGTGGTGTAATGGTGTGGGGGATGTTTTCTTGGCACACTTTAGGCCCCTTGGTGCCAATTGGGCATCGTTTAAATGCCACGGCCTACCTGAGCATTGTTTCTGACCATGTCCATCCCTTTATGACCACCATGTACCCATTCTCTGATGGCTACTTCCAGCTATATATATATATATATATATATATATATATATATACTCTTTTTATGGTTTTAGTTTTAGTTAATGATAACATGCATTAACTGAAACTGGGCTTGGCTTTGTTAGTTCCCAGCATGCTTTGCATATGGCTAAATCAAGAGAGAGTAAATGTTGTTATTTTATATTTAAAAGTGTTATTTTATGTATTTTTGAGCAAGATGAGAAAAGGGGGAGACTTGATAGCATGTAATAGTGTTTAATGTTCAATTATGTTGGAATTATTAGAACAATTTCAATTACAGGGGGTTACCATTGTGGAGAAGACTGGACTGATACAGATCTAATCAAAAATCAAAATCAAATCACCTTTATTTATATAACGCTTTTAACAAGTCCAATTGTTTCAAAGCAGCTTCACATTGTTAACAGGAAAATAATGCAACAGAATTTGTACAGCTGTTCTGGTGAAACGGTGATGTTATCCAGCTAATTTCAAGTATCATATAGTGTCAATGCGGGCAGATCGGTAATATAGATGAGATTTAGGAGTCCCCAACTGAGCAAACCAAAAGCCAGAGGCAACGGTGGCAAGGAACCAAAACTCCTTCAGGGCCAGAATGGAGAAAAAAACCTTGGGTGAAACCAGGCTCAGTCGGGGTGCCAGCTCTCCTCTGGCCGACGAACAAACAGTGTATGATTATAATTCTGACAACATTGCAGGTCTTAATTCATATTAGGTAAATAGATATTCGTAAGATTATTCGAAAGATTGGAGTTGTCACGCTGAAGACGGGTTTAATGAGGATGTCGTGTCGATGCGGCATTTACGGGGGGAGTTTATTTGACACGCTCTCTGCAGACATTTCAGGGATGAGTTGGTCATGTCCAGGCGCAGGTCCACCATCTGATCTGGATACGGCCCGGATCCGGCTGACTGCAGTAAACCTCGGGATAAACAGAGAGACTAACATTAGCGTAGATGCCATTCTTCTTATGATGAAACGAGCACATCAGGTGTTATGGGAAGTGTTCCCGGTTCCGGCTGACCTAGTTAACGCAGCCTAACAATCATTTACTGATTTGAAGAATAGAAATTGATAATGTTTTATGTGTAAGCCATAGTAAAGAGATGCGTTTTTAGTCTAGATTTAAACTGACAGAGTGTGTCTGCTTCCCGAACAATGCTAGGAAAACTGTTCCAGAGTTTAGACGCTAAATAGGAAAAGGATCGACCGCCTGCAGTTGATTTTGATATTCTAGGTATTATCAACTGGCCAGAGTTTTGAGACTGCAATAGACGTGATGGAGTATAATGCGTTAAGAGTTCGCTCAAGTACTGGGGAGCTAAACCATTTAGTGCTTTGTAAGTAATAAGCAAGATTTTAAAATTTGTACGATGTCTAATAGGGAGCCAGTGCAGTGTTGACAGAACCGGGCTAATATGGTCATACTTCCTTGTTCTAGTAAGAGCTCGAGCTGCTGCGTTTTGGACCAGCTGGAGTTTGTTTATTAAGCGAGCAGGGCAACCACCCAGTAAAGCATTACAATAATCTAGCCTTGAGGTCATGAACGCATGAATTACTGGCTTACCCGACCATCTGCTAGCTGTCTCCCGTTACAGAAGTCAGATAAATCCCGACACATACTCTTTCACCTAGATATTATCACATAGAGACTGTGTCTGTTCCCCGAATTAGTAAATACAAAAAAACATCAAGACCATTCAACAGTAAAAACTTAATTGATTTCAAACAAATAAACAACAGATATAATACAGATGATCAAATGATAAAGCTCGGGTTGCTGAATATTCGATCCCTTTCCCCAAAAGTGCTTAATGTTAATCATATGATTACAGATAATAATCTAGATGTGCTGTGTTTGACAGAAACCTGGCTAAAACCTGACGACTACATTACTTTAAATGAGTCCACCCCACAAGATTATTGTTATAAACACGAGCCGCGTCTGAAAGGTAAAGGGGGAGGGGTTGCTGTAATTTATAATAATATCTTCAGTATTACTCAGAAGTCTAGTTTCAAATATAATTCTTTTGAAGTTTTGGTGCTTCATGTAGCATTATGTAGTGTAATTGATAAATCCCGTTTGACATTTGTGCTGGCTACTGTATACAGGCCACCAGGGCACAATACAGACTTTATCAAAGAATTTGCTGACTTTCTATCAGAGTTAGTACTGGCTGCAGATAAAGTACTAATTGTTGGTGATTTTAATATCCATGTAGATAATGAAAAAGACGCATTGGGATTAGCATTTAGAGACATTCTAAACTCTATTGGAGTAAGGAAACACGTGTCAGGACCTTACGTCTCATCGCCTTAATCATACGTTAGACCTAATACTGTCACATGGAATAAATGTTGATACCGTTGAAATTCTGCAGCAGAGCGACGACATCTCAGATCATTACCTAGTATCATGTATACTCCCTCGCTTCAAATATGGCAGAACTATCACTGCCGCCACTAAAGACTGCTTTGTAAATAATCTTCCTCATCAGTTTCATCTCCTCAGCATCCCAGATAGCCTAGAAGAACTCGATTTTGCAACAGAAACTACTGACTCTCTCTTTTCCAGCACTTTAGACACAGTTGCTCCCCGGCGCTTAAAGAAGATGAAAGAAAATAGTCCAACGCCGTGGTACAACGAGCACACCCGGGCCCTTAAAACAGCAGCCAGAAAAATGGAGCGCAGCTGGAAGAAAACAAAATTAGAGGTTTTTCGTAATTCATGGAAAGAGAGCATGATCGCATACAGAAAGGCCATAAAAACTGCTAGATCTGCTTATTTCTCGACTCTCTTAGAAGAAAACAAACACAACCCTAGGTATTTATTTGATACAGTGGCTAAGTTAACCAAAAATAAAGCTTCTACTTCTGATGGTTGTAAACAGCACAGCAGTAATGACTTTATGAACTTCTTTACGTGTAAGATTGATAATATTAGGAAGAAAATTATAACCATGCAGCCGTCTACTACAGCATCACATGAGACAGAGCATTGTTGTGTCACTGAGAAAAAATTACATTCATTCACTGCTATAGGAGAGGAAGAATTGGCTAAACTCATTAAATCATCTAAATCAACAACATGTATGCTCGACCCTATACCGACTAGGCTATTAAAAGAGATGCTACCAGAGGTCATAGATCCTCTTCTTAATATCATTAACTCATCTTTGTTATTAGGATATGTACCAAAAACTTTTAAGTTGGCTATTATCAAACCACTTATTAAAAAACCTCAACTTGATCCTACAGAATTAGTCAATTACAGGTGAAAGAATTGAAAATAATCAAAGATATTTGATTTTGTAAAATGAACAAAGACATTTGCTTTACTGTTTTCAACCCCATCTCTCTCCAGGAGGGCCATTTGGAATTCCTAAAGACAAAGAAATGCTGAAGGCCTGTAGGCCAAATGTGTGTCACACCTGTAACACCGTGGGGAAGTTTGGTCTGATTGGTCAGTTTGAATGGCTCACGTTAGGGTTTAAGTCACATGGTCAAGGAATAGATAAAAGAAGATTGTAACTGTTGCTCTGGCGCTTTTATTCTCTGGCTCTCTCTTCTTGGGGCCTTCTCTTTGGCTCTTCTTGCCTTTGCTCTCTTCTCTTCTTTGTCTCTCTCTCTCTCTCTCTCTCTCTCTCTCTCTCTCTCAGGTAAAATTCATGCTGGGTACGATTAATGGTATAAGTTTTCATCATCTCATACATTTATTTTGTAACTATTTTAAGTGTAACCATAACTAGATTTTGTCATTAAATTCTTTCAATTACAAATGATGTGCTAACTAGTTTTGATTTGGTATTGACTTTGAAGTGTTACCTATTGCAATACAATATAGTCACATTATAGCCACGCTCTCCCACAATTTTAGCTATTGTAACTGCGCTTATTTCCGTCGTTGGTATAAGCTGCAGTGGGTGGTAAAGACAAGAAATGTACAGTTTTCTATCATCTTGCTGATAACGTTTCTTTAGTCATTCGGCAACCCTGCAGTCAGAACCGCTGTAGAGGATCCACCCTTACAGATGGTGCGAAACCGGGAATCCTTGCAGGAATCTTCTGAAATTCATCAGAATGAGGACATTTTTTCACAGTTGATCTTGTGAATGGATTAAAGCTGACCTTTTGACCAAGGAATTGGTAAGTCTGTTTTCATTGTTTATGAATTGCATGAAACAGAAATTAGAAGGTTTTAAATAGCTTCAATAGTCCCATTACTGTACAATCCGAGAATATTTAGATTATCTCCTCGGGGATGGAAGGAAAATTTCTGATAACAGTGACTTATTGTTTGCTTTATGGAGTGAAAAGTTGAGCCTACCTTGTCCAAACTCAAGACAGAGTATATTGGAATTAAAAGTTCAGATGATGAAATGATTCGATGGTGGGACATAATTGGCAAACACCAAAAGAAATCAAAACATGGTAAAATAATTGAGGCTTTAAACTTCATAAGTTTTAAAAGGCTACATAATGTGATACCATTTCTATTATCAAGTCTAGATGAGAAATGTAAAGAAGTGCATTCTAAAAATGCAGAAGCAGAAAAGTCTGAGGCAAAGATTCAAGATCTTCAAGCACAGCTAGATAAATTACTAGCTGAGCAGTTAGCCCTGACTGAAAAGTGTAAAAATCACAAGGAGACCATTGCAGATCTCAAGGCTATGCTAAATGCTAAAAAGTTCATGTCTCCCAAAACGCTTAACAGCGATGGGACTAAAAAGCATGTTCACTTCTTAGATGAGCTGACTTGCTCTAATGAATCTGAAACGTTTAGTTCAGAAAATGCATGTGCAACTCAAGAAAGTGTGCCTATTTCAGTTCTTAAGGTGATGCAGTACCGTAATAGCGCAGAGTCATGTACCAGTACGCATGGTGTACAAGCATTAGAGAGTCATGAAAATCCTCAAACTCCAGGAGAACATAGCATTCAATCCTATGGCAAAGAGAACAGGTTTTGCAGTTCTTGTAGGAAAATAGGCCACTCAGAGGAGAGATGCTGGTCACTGGGTGAAGGTCGACCTCCACCTTATTTTCAGAAAACTAGGAAATCACTTTCTAAGAGTAAAGATCAGCGCTCATTTGCAGGTAAAACTCTTAGTGAGTTAACCGCAGTGTTCATGCAAGGCCTTCAGCTGTTAACCTCACTGGCTAGTGGACTAGCAGTCTCATAGCAGTGAGTTTAATAGTTAAACATCTAAATTGCAATGATCCTGTTTGTATTTTCAAATTTGTAATTGTACTAAACACATTGTGCGCATTGAACACACATTATAGTTGTTTGTGTTAATATATACACATAGACTAGTTAAGTTTATTCTTTAAAACACATGATTGCTTTACTTTAAGTGTTGTATGAAACACTTAGGATAAAGGTTGTTGATGCTTTGCATTCTAGGCCATGTATCTTGTGAAAATTGGAATAACTTGAATACTGGAATTGTTTAGCCATTTCCAGTTTCATGTGTTTCTATGTTGAATTTGTTTGTCTCCTGAGTGGAAACTCTGCTATTTTCCATATAGCTGCAGTAAAACCATGTACAGGAGCATAGAATTGCCATGTGGCTACAGTGTAATTTACAATTGCATTAACCATGAAAATGCTTTCATCACAGCAGGATTCAGTACCTTTGACCTTTGCACTTTATCATGCTCCCTAACACAAACACTGGTTTGAGCCAGACCACACTTCACTCACATTCTCATGCTGGCTTCCTGTTACAACAGGACCAAATTTGCATCACAATTGTAAAACCTCCTTGCCGTGTTTGGGGCATGATTTACACATAGCCACAGCTAAATGCAGCCACATAGATTTGATCTTCACAGACAAAGTCAAATCTACATCAGCCTCACAAAATGTATTCTATTTTATTTAAGTCTTTACATCTAGACTGTATTATAACTGTGAATTTCTCCCAGTTAATGTTTTTGTTTTTCTTCAGATTTACTAAATCAGTTAGTTATTATGTGTCTCACCAAGTTAAATATCAAAATTTACGTGAATTTATGCATTTCTCATTCTTACCTAAGTGCAAACATTTATTTTATCATTGTATTGTAATAATGCATTTGATTTTGAACTTATTTGATTTCTGAGTCTTTGTATTTTGTCCATTTGACTTGCAACAATGTTTTTGGACATCTATGGAATTTAATTTCTGTATTTGGTTACACTGAATATTTTGCTGATACTCTTCATGAAAAGGGGGATTTAAGTCAACAATGATTGTTGTTTTGTTATAATGCAATTTATTTTTAATGTTTCCAGAAACAATGTAAGAGCTTGTGAGATCTTCTTTTATTCTCAGCCTTGACCACTTTATTAAGTACATCGATTTAATGGTTTATTGCCAGAGACTATTTTAATCTGACCACATCAAACTTCTGACCAATGACAAATACCATGTATGCTTTTGTTCTTTGTTGTGCTATATGTTCTTTTAATCACAGGATCCCTGCTGCACAAGTTCACATCCTGTGTCCTCAGAAAGAGGGACAAGCGTTTGCTCTAACCTTCAGTGACTGTTCTCAAGGTGTGAAGGATTCAATGGACGTTTTGCATATCAATGATTGGTGCAACACCATTTGATGGAGCCTTCTCATGCAGGACTGAGATGAGAACAAAGACTGAAGACTGACCAGCTGCTTTTGCAACAAGTGTGGACGAGAAGCCTGAAGATGACATCTACACACAACAGAAAGCATGTCTTTGTGGACTGTGCCACCTTTGTACTCAATGATTGTGGCCAATGGTGCCAAGAGGGGACTGAAAGAATTGAAAATAATCAAAGATATTTGATTTTGTAAAATGAACAAAGACATTTGCTTTACTGTTTTCAACCCCATCTCTCTCCAGGAGGGCCATTTGGAATTCCTAAAGACAAAGAAATGCTGAAGGCCTGTAGGCCAAATGTGTGTCACACCTGTAACACCGTGGGGAAGTTTGGTCTGATTGGTCAGTTTGAATGGCTCACGTTAGGGTTTAAGTCACATGGTCAAGGAATAGATAAAAGAAGATTGTAACGGTTGCTCTGGCGCTTTTATTCTCTGGCTCTCTCTCTTCTTGGGGCCTTCTCTTTGGCTCTTCTTGCCTTTGCTCTCTTCTCTTCTTTGTCTCTCTCTCTTCTCTCTCTCTCTCTCTCTCTCTCTCTCTCTGTCTCTCTCTCTCTGTCTCTCTCTCTGTCTCTCTCTCTCTCTCTCTCTCTCTCTCTCTCTCTCTCTCTCTCTCTCTCTCTCTCTCTCTCTCTCTCTCTCTCTCTCTCTCTCTCTCTCTCTCTCAGGTAAAATTCATGCTGGGTACGATTAATGGTATAAGTTTTCATCATCTCATACATTTATTTTGTAACTATTTTAAGTGTAACCATAACTAGATTTTTTGTCATTAAATTCTTTCAATTACAAATGATGTGCTAACTAGTTTTGATTTGGTATTGACTTTGAAGTGTTACCTATTGCAATACAATATAGTCACATTATAGCCACGCTCTCCCACATGTTTAGCTATTGTAACTGCGCTTATTTCCGTCGTTGGTATAAGCTGCAGTGGGTGGTAAAGACAAGAAATGTACAGTTTTCTATCATCTTGCTGATAACGTTTCTTTAGTCATTCGGCAACCCTGCAGTCAGAACCGCTGTAGAGGATCCACCCTTACACAGGCCGATCTCAAATCTACCCTTCCTGTCAAAAATACTGGACAAGGCAGTGTCTTCACAATTATGCTCCTTTTCTGAATGAAAGATTATTAATAGCCTTTCTTTATCTATATGTTGCTGCCTCATTAAAAAGATGTGCTATACATTTAAAATAAATGTAATTTCTTAGTATATAGGCTCTATTTCTATAAATATATTTACTTGTTTTTCCATGAATGCATTTTACAACAATGTGTAACATTTTACCAGATTTAGAGCTACAATTATTCACTTTTATGGTTTCTTTATTTTTTCCCACTAAATGTTTAGATTTTATAAAATTATTGTGCACTCATGGTTTTTCTAGAGTAACTTTTGCTGCTGAATAATCCACTAATCTAGTTTATCCACCATCTAGTTTATAGTAGTATTTTTGTCATAGATTGTGATTATATTGTGATATATATATAAATATTTAATTTGTTGTTTTTCTTTATAATGAAGTCTGTATTTAGTAAACTGTGTTTAACTCACAGAAGAGTGATTATCAGTTCAACACACTGAGGTATAGAAATACATAGAATTTTTAAACAAAACTGCATTGGTATCGGTATCGGCCGATACTCAGAATTTTTAATATCGGATTGGATCAGTTCTGAAAAAATGGTATCGGTGCATCCCTACTAATGATTATTTACATCGGAAATGAATCAATCAAAAACTTACTTTAGCTGGACAATGACTTTTTCTCTAGAGCTGATGTACATGCTTGGAAGCGTTTCACCTCACATCCTAATGTTTCCTGCCAGGGGTTTACAAGCTGGGGCCCGGGACCCTCAGGGGCCACAAGGAAGAGCTAGAGAGAAACAGTGTAGAATAAAAAAGATTTACATTTTAAATAAATCGATCAAATAAATGAATATCAAATTAAAATTATATTAATATATGAATTACACTGTAAACAAATTGTTAAAAAACAGCAGCTGTGGTTGCCAGAAGTTTACCACAAAAATATGGTAGCAACATTTTACAGATTTAAGTTAAATTTACAGTAAAAAGAAAAAGAAAAAGAAAGTATTTCATTAACTGAAATAATGTTAAATTACCAACCTATTGGAATACTAATATCTGTTATGTACCTTTGATATATACTGACAACCACCAATCACAGTGGAGATGAGAGACACATGATCAATCAATTCACACAAACACTAAACACCATCATGGTAACACACGCAGGGAATTCTGGGAATTACACAATGACTTTTTTTTTTCATTTCCAAAAACTGTAAATTTAATGGTATTTTACTGTAAAATTAAAAATACATTACATTTTAAATTAAATGTAAGGTTATATCTATTCACCATATAGTACAGAAACTTTCTGTTAACCAATTAACTGTAACTGTCATATTTTACATATATTCATGTCCCATGGTATAAACTGGGTCTTTAAACATGCAGACTTTAAATGTTAGGATCCCTGGCATAAGATGGTCATATATGGGGCTCTGTGGATCTGAAAAGCCCTGCTGATGGCCACAGGCTGAAGGTTTTCCTTTTTCACAAAAGGAGGGAAATGTCTGGCACATATTCAGAGGTTGAGTAGCAGGCGTGGCACATCAACCAAACCCAAAGAACAGAACAAAGACGGCCTGAAAGCCAATCTCCCGTCCACAATGCCTGAGAGATGTTTGTGGCAGATACCAGTCCCAGGAGAAACAAAAACTGCAGCGCAGCTCATATTATACATGCTCTCATTGTTTACATGAGCCTCAGAAGTTTTACAGGTGCAGGAGCCAAGATATGAAATCAGACAAATCTTTGATGCACTCACTGTTTTCTACGATAGCTTTATGTCCTGTCCCATCCTTTGAGTTCTTGGGCCGGGACTGTTTGGTGACCAATGGCAAGTTGGAAACCTGTTGGAAACAGAAACCACACTTTATTTCTCCTTTATGTGTCCATGAATAAAGTGTACATTCAAAATATCGGTGAATGTGATTCAAGCACACAATATTTGTGCCTTGTGCTGCTCTGACCGCATTGCTTCAGTCAGCTCAGAATGTTTGCATTGCAATGTAATGTTCACATGCCGTCTAACGTTGAAGCTCAAATGAAGTTGAACGATTTGCCCCATTTGCAACAATCTGGCTTTTGCTGATCCAGACTGACTGGTCAAAAGAGCCTCCGAATAAAGCCAATTACCCCTGTGTACTCTGTGTACGGCGACGCATTGTTCGTGCACAATGTGCTCTCAGGTCACAATGGAAATCATGGATGCTTTGTGCGCCTGAACAAAAGTGGCATCATTTGCTGACCCTTTTCAACTCTTGTTTGCAGGTGCCTTTTATACAGGACTCTTTCAGTTCTTTTAGGTAGGAAGATCCTCTGGCTTTGTATGTGAAAAGTGCTTGGCCTAGTCAGAAATGCCGCCGAAAACTATTGTTACGGCCAGCGCTGAGGAACGTTTCCCAATGCTCATTGTTTCAATGGTTGTCAGAGGGAATCAAATGAAACTTCATTAACAAAAGCTGTAACTGCTCGGTGGAGAGGCCTCTCGATGTGAGGAACTGTATCCTTATCTGGAGCCTTCCAGTGCCTCGTTCGCCTCATCCCGCAGCCAGCGGGGGATTCCTTTAAGAGGAGCGACCCTGCGCCTCCCTAATATTGTGTTTCTCCTGGCTCGTATTCAGCAGTCACTTAGTGCATTGAAAGATTTCACCTGCATCCAGAAGAACTGCAAGGTCAAATAAAGCAGCCCGAGCGTTTCCCCTTTGTGCCGCTGTGACCTTTAAATCCCGGGTTGCTTCCACTGTCACAGACTGTGCGTTGGGATCCGTGAAGACAAAAGCAGGGTTTGTGTCAATGGACGGACCCCCGTGTAGCCCTTGACCAAAGCTTTGCCTCTCTTATATCCTATTAAGTGTGCTAATAGTGTGCCTATTATCCGTACAATTAGCAAATACACTACATTAAAGCAAAACTAATCTATGTTTTTGGTAACATTTACAGTTTGTTAGCAGCATTAGTCAACATGAACAAAACTTATACAGCATTTATTAATCTCATTTCTACATTTACTAATACATTATTAAAATCAAACATATCGTATTTTGTTGTATAACTCAAAGGAACAACAAATAAAACAGAACAATTACAATCTTCCCACCCAAACACATACAACAAAGTTAAAATAATAATAATAAATAACATAAATACATAAATAACATACATTTTATGTTTTTAATCAGTAACATACATTTTTAAGTTAAGAAATGTACAATTTAAGTAAGCAGAACTTGCAGATTTTTATTTTGTATTCAAACATTCTAATTGCTCTTAACTTCATACATTTAACTTAAAATTATCAACTGAAATATTTTTTGTAGTGTAAACTTGGCTAGCTTTAACTGATTCCATATATGCTACTTTGCTAATTGGTAACACAGTTCTTTGATAGCATTACTATAGCAAAGCACTTATAATATAAAACATTTATCATATATCTGTTCTCAAACTAATCTCACACTCTTCATCACATGATGGAAACCAAACCCAACATAACAGAAACTCTTCTAAACTAGCATAGTTTCGAGCATGTGCATGAAAACACTTCAACCTTCACTGGGAAATGATCAGATCATGAAAACTGGTTGAGGGATTCATGACGCCAGCTGGAAGCGGTTTCAGAGCATTTTATGACTACAAACCTTTTTATCTTTGTAATAATGTGCACTAATCAATCCCAATGAAATAAAGGTAATAACATGAAGAGAGTGTGTTGGGGATCTCCAGCGGTTTTGTGGGATTTGACAGAGCCTGACGTAAGGTAATGAGGGATGAGTCTCAGGTTCCTCTGCCACCTGTCATTAGCGCTGAAACAGAGGAAGAGTAAAGAATGGCCTTCCTTCAGGCTGCAAACCCATCAGAGCTGCTGATCCACACCAGATCACTGTCACCTGGCAGAAGCTTTGAGCCTCATGCTCCTCCAGCAGGAGTACAGCAAACATCTTCAGCAAAATGATTTACTCACCTTCAAGACAGTTGCATTTATGCTAAAATATCAGTGGATAATCTAATTAATATTCATGAGCTCAGCCATCAGGAGCCATGCCCCCTCACATGGTGATCTGTGTTTGATAACTTTACTTACAATTAAAATCGACATGAAAGGGAAGTTGCTCTGGTCTTTTTTTCTCTATCGTGCCGTGTATCGAGTGAAACGCTTCTCAAACAAGAATAAATGTAGGGCGGGGCTTGACTGTGTCTGTGGGGAATTGATTGGATGGTTTGCTATTGGTGGATCTCGTGTGAGTGACAGGTTGCCCCGCCCTCATCATCAGAGAAGAGATTATGCTGATTCATCACTGATAAACACTGCCATATTCCATATAAATAAATAAGAACAAAAATGGTCAGTTTTGATTTGACTTAATGGAGTTCTTAATCATCTTTAACTGAATTAAGATTTTTTAAATGTTTTTGAAAGAGGAATCTTCTGCTCAGCCAAGGCTGCATTTATTTGAACAAAACAAATACAGGGAAATAACAATTTAAAATAACTGTTTTATATGTGAATATATTTTAAAATGTAATTTACTCCAGTGTTCAGTGTCACATGATCCTTCACAATATCACTGTTTTTACTGTATTTATGATCAAAAAGCAGAAGAGACTTCTTTCAGAAACATTAATAAAACTTACTTATTGTGTTCATATTGTATTGCACACACTTTTGCTGATATTGACGAGGGATACGGGTAAAGTTCGGGACAGGTGAGATGGTATGGGTACATTTAAGGGTAAAGTTAGGGACAGGTGAGGTGGTATGGGTAAGGTTAGGGTTAAGTTAGGGACAGGTGAGGTGGTATGGGTAAGTTTAGGGTTAAGTTAGGGACAGGTGTGGTGGTATGGGTAAGGTTAGGGTTAAGTTAGGGACAGGTGTGGTGGTATGGGTAAGGTTAGGGACAGGTTAGGTGTTGGACAGGTAAGTTAGGGACAGGTGAGGTGGTATGGGTAAGTTTAAGGGTAAAGTTAGGGACAGGTGTGGTGGTATGGGTAAGTTTAGGGTTAAGTTAGGGACAGGTGTGGTGGTATGGGTAAGTTTAGGGTTAAGTTAGGGACAGGTGTGGTGGTATGGGTAAGGTTAGGGTTAAGTTAGGGACAGGTGAGTTGGTATGGGTAATTTTAAGGGTAAAGTTAGGGACAGGTGAGGTGGTATGGGTAAGTTTAGGGTTAAGTTAGGGACAGGTGTGGTGGTATGGGTAAGGTTAGGGTTAAGTTAGGGACAGGTGAGGTGGTATGGGTAAGTTTAAGGGTAAAGTTAGGGACAGGTGAGGTGGTATGGGTAAGTTTAGGGTTAAGTTAGGGACACGTGATGTTAAGTGACTGAATTCAGGAGTCTGATGGCCTGGGGGAAGAAGCTCCTCCTGAGTCTCTCAGTTTTGGCCATCAGGCTTCGGAAGCGCTTACCAGATGGCATAATACTTTTTTATTCTATTTCTATTATAATTTCCTCCTTGTGTTTTTAACTGTGAATTTGCACTGTCCATGGAGCGGACCTGTTTACATTTCACCGCCGGTTGTATATTCTGTATATAACTGTGTATGTGACAAATAAAACTCTTGAATCTTGAAGGTTAGGGTAAAGTTAGGGACAGGTGAGGTGGTATGGGTAAGCTTAAGGGTAAAGTTAGGGACAGGTGTAGTGGTATGGGTAAGGTTAGGGTTAAGTTAGGGACAGGTGTGGTGGTATGGGTAAGGTTAGGGTTAAGTTAGGGACAGGTGTGGTGGTATGGGTAAGATTAGGGTTAAGTTAGGGACAGGTGTGGTGGTATGGGTACATTTAAGGGTAAAGTTAGGGACAAGTGTGGTGGTATGGGTAAGTTTAAGGGTAAAGTTAGGGACAAGTGTGGTGGGATGGGTAAGTTTAAGGGTAAAGTTAGGGACAGGTGTGGTGGTATGGGTAAGTTTAGGGTTAAGTTAGGGACAGGTGTGGTGGTATGGGTAAGGTTAGGGTTAAGTTAGGGACAGGTGAGGTGGTATGGGTAATTTTAAGGGTAAAGTTAGGGACAGGTGAGGTGGTATGGGTAAGTTTAGGGTTAAGTTAGGGACAGGTGTGGTGGTATGGGTAAGTTTAGGGTTAAGTTAGGGACAGGTGTGGTGGTATGGGTAAGGTTAGGGTTAAGTTAGGGACAGGTGAGGTGGTATGGGTAAGTTTAAGGGTAAAGTTAGGGACAGGTGAGGTGGTATGGGTAAGTTTAGGGTTAAGTTAGGGACACGTGATGTTAAGTGACTGAATTCAGGAGTCTGATGGCCTGGGGGAAGAAGCTCCTCCTGAGTCTCTCAGTTTTGGCCATCAGGCTTCGGAAGCGCTTACCAGATGGCATAGTACTTTTTTATTCTATTTCTATTATAATTTCCTCCTTGTGTTTTTAACTGTGAATTTGCACTGTCCATGGAGCGGACCTGTTTACATTTCACCGCCGGTTGTATATTCTGTATATAACTGTGTATGTGACAAATAAAGCTCTTGAATCTTGAAGGTTAGGGTAAAGTTAGGGACAGGTGAGGTGGTATGGGTAAGCTTAAGGGTAAAGTTAGGGACAGGTGTAGTGGTATGGGTAAGGTTAGGGTTAAGTTAGGGACAGGTGTGGTGGTATGGGTAAGGTTAGGGTTAAGTTAGGGACAGGTGTGGTGGTATGGGTAAGTTTAAGGGTAAAGTTAGGGACAGGTGTGGTGGTATGGGTAAGTTTAGAGTTAAGTTAGGGACAGGTGTGGTGGTATGGGTACATTTAAGGGTAAAGTTAGATTCAAGATTCAAGAGTTTTATTTGTCACATACACAGTTATATACAGAATATACAACCGGCAGTGAAATGTAAACAGGTCCGCTCCATGGACAGGGAAAATTCACAGTTAAAAACACAAGGAGGAAATTATAATAGAAATAGAATAAAAAAGTAGTATCTGTAGAATTATAAATAAATCAAGTCAAGTAGAAAAAAAATAAAAAATAAAAATAAAGAAGTGGAATAAAATAAGCGGAGTACACTGTGCAGTGAGTAAACTGTAGACTTATAAATATGTGGTTAACAAATGTATAAAGAGTATAATGTGCAAACAGGTTTATAACAGGTTGTTACACAGTAACAACGAGAACAGAAAGTGCAGTGCAATGTCAGTATATCGATGTTTATCCTGAAATGAAGTCACGTGATGTTAAGTGACTGAATTCAGGAGTCTGATGGCCTGGGGGAAGAAGCTCCTCCTGAGTCTCTCAGTTTTGGCCATCAGGCTTCGGAAGCGCTTACCAGATGGCATAGTACTTTTTTATTCTATTTCTATTATAATTTCCTCCTTGTGTTTTTAACTGTGAATTTGCACTGTCCATGGAGCGGACCTGTTTACATTTCACCGCCGGTTGTATATTCTGTATATAACTGTGTATGTGACAAATAAAGCTCTTGAATCTTGAAGGTTAGGGTAAAGTTAGGGACAGGTGAGGTGGTATGGGTAAGCTTAAGGGTAAAGTTAGGGACAGGTGTAGTGGTATGGGTAAGGTTAGGGTTAAGTTAGGGACAGGTGTGGTGGTATGGGTAAGGTTAGGGTTAAGTTAGGGACAGGTGTGGTGGTATGGGTAAGATTAGGGTTAAGTTAGGGACAGGTGTGGTGGTATGGGTACATTTAAGGGTAAAGTTAGGGACAAGTGTGGTGGTATGGGTAAGTTTAAGGGTAAAGTTAGGGACAAGTGTGGTGGGATGGGTAAGTTTAAGGGTAAAGTTAGAGACAGGTGTGGTGGTATGGGTAAGGTTAGGGTAAAGTTCGGGAAAGGTGTGGTGGTATGGGTAAGATTAAGGGTAAAGTTAGGGACAGGTGTGGTGGTATGGGTAAGGTTAGGGTTAAGTTAGGGACAGGTGTGGTGGTATGAGTACATTTAAGGGTAAAGTTAGGGACAAGTGTGGTGGTATGGGTAAGTTTAAGGGTAAAGTTAGGGACAGGTGTGGTGGGATGGGTAAGTTTAAGGGTAAAGTTAGGGACAGGTGTGGTGGTATGGGTAAGATTAAGGGTAAAGTTAGGGACAGGTGTGGTGGTATAGGTAAGTTTAAGGGTAAAGTTGGGGACACTTAAATTTCAACTATAGTACTGATCTGCCCGCATTGATATGATAATTGAAATTAGCTGGATTACATCACCATTTTCACCAGAGCGGTTGTACAGCCGAATCAAATTCTGTTGCATTATTTTCCTGTTAACACTGTGAAGCTGCTTTGAAACAATTGGTATTGTAAAGGTTTAAGGGTAAAGTTAAGGACAGGTGTGGTGGTATGGATAAGTTTAAGGGTGAAGTTAGGGACAGGTGTGGTGGTGTGGATAAGTTTAAGGGTAAAGTTAGGGACAGGTGAGGTGGTATGGGTAAGGTTAAGGGTAAAGTTAGGGACAGGTGTGGTGGTATGGGTCAGTTTAAGGGTTAAGTTAGGGACAGGTGTGGTGGTATGGATAAGTTTAAGGGTAAAGTTAGGGACAGGTGTGGTGGTATGGGTAAGGTTAGGGTTAAGTTAGGGACAGGTGTGGTGGTATGGGTACATTTAAGGGTAAAGTTAGGGACAAGTGTGGTGGTATGGGTAAGTTTAAGGGTAAAGTTAGGGACAGGTGTGGTGGGATGGGTAAGTTTAAGGGTAAAGTTAGGGACAGGTGTGGTGGTATGGGTAAGGTTAGGGTAAAGTTCGGGAAAGGTGTGGTGTTATGGGTAAGATTAAGGGTAAAGTTAGGGACAGGTGTGGTGGTATGGGTAAGTTTAAGTTTACATTTCACTGCCGGTTGTATATTCTGTATATAACTGTGTATGTGACAAATAAAACTCTTGAAAAGGTGTGGTAGTATGGGTAAGTTTAAGGGTAAAGTTAGGGACAGGTGAGGTGGTATGGGTAAGTTTAAGGGTAAAGTTAGGGACAGGTATGATGGGATGGGTAAGTTTAAGGGTAAAGTTAGGGACAGGTGTGGTGGTATGGGTAAGGTTAGGGTAAAGTTTGGGAAAAGTGTGGTGGTGTGGGTAAGATTAAGGGTAAAGTTCAGGAAAGGTGTGGTGGTATGCGTAAGATTAAGGGTAAAGTTAGGGACAGGTGTGGTGGTCTGGGTAAGATTAAGGGTAAAGTTAGGGACAGGTGTGGTGGTATAGGTAAGTTTAATGGTAAAGTTGGGGACACTTAAATTTCAACTATAGTACTGATCTGCCCGCATTGATATGATAATTGAAATTAGCTGGATTACATCACCATTTTCACCAAAGCGGTTGTACAGCCGAATCAAATTCTGTTGCATTATTTTCCTGTTAACACTGTGAAGCTGCTTTGAAACAATTGGTATTGTAAAGGTTTAAGGGTAAAGTTAAGGACAGGTGTGGTGGTTTGGATAAGTTTAAGGGTGAAGTTAGGGACAGGTGTGGTGGTGTGGATAAGTTTAAGGGTAAAGTTAGGGACAGTGAGAGGTGGTATGGGTAAGGTTAAGGGTAAAGTTAGGGACAGGTGTGGTGGTATAGGTCAGTTTAAGGGTTAAGTTAGGGACAGGTGTGGTGGTATGGATAAGTTTAAGGGTAAAGTTAGGGACAGGTGTGGTGGTATGGGTAAGGTTAGGGTTAAGTTAGGGACAGGTGTGGTGGTATGGGTACATTTAAGGGTAAAGTTAGGGACAAGTGTGGTGGTATGGGTAAGTTTAAGGGTAAAGTTAGGGACAGGTGTGGTGGGATGGGTAAGTTTAAGGGTAAAGTTAGGGACAGGTGTGGTGGTATGGGTAAGGTTAGGGTAAAGTTCGGGAAAGGTGTGGTGGTATGGGTAAGATTAAGGGTAAAGTTAGGGACAGGTGTGGTGGTGTGGGTAAGTTTAAGTTTACATTTCACTGCCGGTTGTATATTCTGTATATAACTGTGTATGTGACAAATAAAACTCTTGAAAAGGTGTGGTGGTATGGGTAAGTTTAAGGGTAAAGTTAGGGACAGGTGAGGTGGTATGGGTAAGTTTAAGGGTAAAGTTAGGGACAGGTATGGTGGGATGGGTAAGTTTAAGGGTAAAGTTAGGGACAGGTGTGGTGGTATGGGTAAGGTTAGGGTAAAGTTCGGGAAAAGTGTGGTGGTGTGGGTAAGATTAAGGGTAAAATTCAGGAAAGGTGTGGTGATATGCGTAAGATTAAGGGTAAAGTTAGGGACAGGTGTGGTGGTCTGGGTAAGATTAAGGGTAAAGTTAGGGACAGGTGTGGTGGTATAGGTAAGTTTAAGGGTAAAGTTGGGGACACTTAAATTTCAACTATAGTACTGATCTGCCCGCATTGATATGATAATTGAAATCAGCTGGATTACATCACCATTTTCACCAGAGCGGTTGTACAGCCGAATCAAATTCTGTTGCATTATTTTCCTGTTAACACTGTGAAGCTGCTTTGAAACAATTGGTATTGTAAAGGTTTAAGGGTAAAGTTAGGGACAGGTGTGGTGGTATGGATAAGTTTAAGGGTAAAGTTAGGGACAGGTGAGGTGGTATGGGTAAGGTTAAGGGTAAAGTTAGGGACAGGTGTGGTGGTATGGGTCAGTTTAAGGGTTAAGTTAGGGACAGGTGTGGTGGTATGGGTAAGTTTAGGGTTAAGTTAGGGACAGGTGTGGTGGTATGGGTAAGTTTAGGGTTAAGTTAGGGACAGGTGTGGTGGTATGGGTAAGGTTAGGGTTAAGTTAGGGACAGGTGAGGTGGTATGGGTAAGTTTAAGGGTAAAGTTAGGGAAAGGTGTGGTGGTATGGGTAAGTTTAGGGTTAAGTTAGGGACAGGTGTGGTGGTATGGGTACATTTAAGGGTAAAGTTAGATTCAAGATTCAAGAGTTTTATTTGTCACATACACAGTTATATACAGAATATACAACCGGCAGTGAAATGTAAACAGGTCCGCTCCATGGACAGTGCAAATTCACAGTTAAAAACACAAGGAGGAAATTATAATAGAAATAGAATAAAAAAAGTACTATATATATATATATATATATATATATATATATATATATATATATATATATATATATATATATCCGTAGAATTATAAATAAATCAAGTCAAGTAGAAAAAATAAAAAATAAAAATAAAGAAGTGGAATAAAATAAGCGGAGTAGACTGTGCAGTGAGTAAACTGTAGACTTATAAATATGTGGTTAACAAATGTATAAGAGTATAATGTGCAAACAGGTTTATAACAGGTTGTTACACAGTAACAACGAGAACAGAAAGTGCAGTGCAATGTCAGTGTATCGATGTTTATCCTGAAGTGAAGTCACGTGATGTTAAGTGACTGAGTTCAGGAGTCTGATGGCCTGGGGGAAGAAGCTCCTCCTGAGTCTCTCAGTTTTGGCCATCAGGCTTCGGAAGCGCTTACCAGATGGCATAGTACTTTTTTATTCTATTTCTATTATAATTTCCTCCTTGTGTTTTTAACTGTGAATTTGCACTGTCCATGGAGCGGACCTGTTTACATTTCACCGCCGGTTGTATATTCTGTATATAACTGTGTATGTGACAAATAAAGCTCTTGAAAAGGTGTGGTAGTATGGGTAAGGTTAGGGTTAAGTTAGGGACAGGTGTGGTGGTATGGGTAAGTTTAAGGGTAAAGTTAGGGACAGGTGTGGTGGTATGGGTAAGGTTAGGGTAAAGTTCGGGAAAAGTGTGGTGGTGTGGGTAAGATTAAGGGTAAAGTTCAGGAAAGGTGTGGTGATATGCGTAAGATTAAGGGTAAAGTTAGGGACAGGTGTGGTGGTCTGGGTAAGATTAAGGGTAAAGTTAGGGACAGGTGTGGTGGTATAGGTAAGTTTAAGGGTAAAGTTGGGGACACTTAAATTTCAACTATAGTACTGATCTGCCCGCATTGATATGATAATTGAAATTAGCTGGATTACATCACCATTTTCACCAGAGCGGTTGTACAGCCGAATCAAATTCTGTTGCATTATTTTCCTGTTAACACTGTGAAGCTGCTTTGAAACAATTGGTATTGTAAAGGTTTAAGGGTAAAGTTAAGGACAGGTGTGGTGGTATGGATAAGTTTAAGGGTGAAGTTAGGGACAGGTGTGGTGGTGTGGATAAGTTTAAGGGTAAAGTTAGGGACAGGTGAGGTGGTATGGGTAAGGTTAAGGGTAAAGTTAGGGACAGGTGTGGTGGTATGGGTCAGTTTAAGGGTTAAGTTAGGGACAGGTGTGGTGGTATGGGTAAGTTTAGGGTAAAGTTAGGGACAGGTGTGGTGGTATGGGTAAGTTTAGGGTTAAGTTAGGGACAGGTGTGGTGGTATGGGTAAGGTTAGGGTTAAGTTAGGGACAGGTGAGGTGGTATGGGTAAGTTTAAGGGTAAAGTTAGGGACAGGTGTGGTGGTATGGGTAAGTTTAGGGTTAAGTTAGGGACAGGTGTGGTGGTATGGGTACATTTAAGGGTAAAGTTAGATTCAAGATTCAAGAGTTTTATTTGTCACATACACAGTTATATACAGAATACACAACCGGCAGTGAAATGTAAACAGGTCCGCTCCATGGACAGTGCAAATTCACAGTTAAAAACACAAGGAGGAAATTATAATAGAAATAGAAAAAAGTACTATATATATATATATATATATATATATATATATATATATATATATATATATATATATATATATATATATATATATATCTGTAGAATTATAAATAAATCAAGTCAAGTAGAAAAAATAAAAAAATAAAAATAAAGAAGTGGAATAAAATAAGCGGAGTAGACTGTGCAGTGAGTAAACTGTAGACTTATAAATATGTGGTTAACAAATGTATAAGAGTATAATGTGCAAACAGGTTTATAACAGGTTGTTACACAGTAACAACGAGAACAGAAAGTGCAGTGCAATGTCAGTGTATCGATGTTTATCCTGAAGTGAAGTCACGTGATGTTAAGTGACTGAATTCAGGAGTCTGATGGCCTGGGGGAAGAAGCTCCTCCTGAGTCTCTCAGTTTTGGCCATCAGGCTTCGGAAGCGCTTACCAGATGGCATAGTACTTTTTTACTCTATTTCTATTATAATTTCCTCCTTGTGTTTTTAACTGTGAATTTGCACTGTCCATGGAGCGGACCTGTTTACATTTCACCGCCGGTTGTATATTCTGTATATAACTGTGTATGTGACAAATAAAGCTCTTGAAAAGGTGTGGTAGTATGGGTAAGGTTAGGGTTAAGTTAGGGACAGGTATGGTGGTATGGGTAAGTTTAAGGGTAAAGTTAGGGACAGGTGTGGTGGTATGGGTCAGTTTAAGGGTTAAGTTAGGGACAGGTGTGGTGGTATGGATAAGTTTAAGGGTAAAGTTAGGGACAGGTGTGGTGGTATGGGTAAGTTTAGGGTAAAGTTCGGGAAAGGTGTGGTGGTATGGGTAAGTTTAAGGGTAAAGTTAGGGACATGTGTGGTGTTATGGGTAAATTTAAGGGTAGGGTTAGGGACAGGCACGGTGGTATGGGTAAGTTTAAGGGTAAAGTTAGGGACAAGTGTGGTGGTATGGTTAAGTTTAATGGTAGGGTTAGGGACAGGTGTGGTGGTATGGGTAAGTTTAAGGGTAAAGTTAGGGACATGTGTGGTGTTATGGGTAAATTTAAGGGTAGGGTTAGGGACAGGCACGGTGGTATGGGTAAGTTTAAGGGTAAAGTTAGGGACAAGTGTGGTGGTATGGGTAAGGTTAGGGTAAAGTTCGGGAAAGGTGTGGTGGTATGGGTAAGTTTAAGGGTAAAGTTAGGGACATGTGTGGTGTTATGGGTAAATTTAAGGGTAGGGTTAGGGACAGGCACGGTGGTATGGGTAAGTTTAAGGGTAAAGTTAGGGACAAGTGTGGTGGTATGGGTAAGTTTAAGGGTAGGGTTAGGGACAGGTGAGGTGGTATGGGTAAGTTTAAGGGTAAAGTTAGGGACAGGTGTGGTGTTATGGGTAAATTTAAGGGTAGGGTTAGGGACAGGTGTGGTGGTATGGGTAAGTTTAAGGGTAAAGTTAGGGACAGGTGTGGTGTTATGGGTAAATTTAAGGGTAGGGTTAGGGACAGGTGTGGTGGTATGGGTAAGTTTAAGGGTAAAGTTAGGGACAGGTGTGGTGTTATGGGTAAATTTAAGGGTAGGGTTAGGGACAGGTGTGGTGGTATGGGTCAGTTTAAGGGTAAAGTTAGGGACAGGTGTGGTGGTATGGGTAAGGTTAGGGTAAAGTTCGGGAAAGGTGTGGTGGTATGGGAAAGTTTAAGGGTAAAGTTAGGGACAGGTGTGGTGTTATGGGTAAATTTAAGGATAGGGTTAGGGACAGGTGTGGTGGTATAGGTAAGTTTATGGGTAAAGTTGGGGACACTTTACCCATAAACTCACTTTACCAAGATGGTGCCGCCGTGTTTGGTCGCCGTTCAGGTCGCTCCGCGAAAACTGTGCTTTTATTTACTATTTTACTTTCTTTTGCTCTCAATTTTTACAAACTTATCAACTGCATTGATCTGCTATGACAGCAAAACTCTTTTGGACATTGGTTACCTCTACACTGGACTGTTTCAGGACACTTTCGCCGATCCTCTGTGGCCATCTGAGATTCATTGGAACGCCGAGTTGAACAATGGCCAGAGTCGACGGCGAAGAATCAAGAAACACCGTGGGAAACGTGCGGGGATCCGCAACAGACTGAGAAAAAGGGCATTCAGCCATCCTCTCCCGAGCATTCTTCTAGCAAATGTTCAATCCTTGGAGAATAAGATGGACGATCTTAGAGCCAGGATAAGTTTCCAACGGGACATGAGAGACTGTAACATCTTTTGTTTGTCCGAAACATGGCTCACGCCCGCGGTCCTGGACACAGCTGTGACGCCGTCAGAGAACTTCTCTGTTTTTCAGATGGACAGAACAGCCGAGGCCGGTAAATCCAAAGGCGGCGGAGTATGCTTCATGATCAACAAGAAATGGTGCGACCCCAGGAACATCACCATTCTCTCGCGGTCCTGCTCGCCTCATCTGGAACATTTAACAATCATTTGCCGCCCATTCTATTTGCCGAGGGAGTTTTCTGCGGTCATCGCGACCGCCGTTTACATTCCACCACAGGCAGACACAGGGCTGGCTTTATCTGGCCTTCATGATGTTGCCAGCGGCGTCATAAACAAACACCCCAATGCGGCATTCATCGTCGCGGGCGATTTTAACAAAGCAAACCTAAAGAAAGTCTTGCCAAACTTTCACCAGCACATCTCCTGTCCTACACGAGGAGCAAACACACTGGATCATTGCTACTCTCCGTTTAAGAACGCCTATAAAGCGCGGTCACTTCCAGCTTTCAGCAAATTGGATCATGCCGCCATTTTCCTCACACCCGAATACAAACAAAGGCTCGTTCAGGAACCCCCGGTGAGGCGGGAAGTTAAGCGCTGGTCACCTCATTCAGAGACCGCGCTACAGGCAGCTCTTGATGACGTCGACTGGGACATGTTCCGGGCGAGTTCATCTGACGTCAGCGAGTTCACGGATGTGGCGCTTTGCTTCATCAACACGCTTACAGAGCAAGCCACACAAACAATAACAATAACGTCCTTCTCAAATCAGAAACCGTGGGTGGACAATTCAATCCGCGCTGCAGTGAACACACGCACTGCCGCTTACAACGCCGGTCTCCTATTGGGGAACATGACTGAATACAGATCGTCCTGCTATGCTCTCCAACGTGCAGTTAAAGCCGCAAAGCTCCGTTATAGGGATCGAGTGGAGTCTCATTTCCAACTCAACGACTCGTGGCGTATGTGGCAGGGTCTGAGGTCCATCTGTGCTTTTGGATCTAAATCCTCTGCAGAGGTCAGAGCTGATCCCGTCGCTTGTGAATGAGTTAAACTCTTTCTACGCTCGCTTTGACTGTAATTGCGGCAGTGCGACTCCGCCAAGTGGCGCGTCAGAGGGAATTACTCAGAGCAGCAACAACCACGTGATCTCTGTCTCGGAGGATGAAGTTCGGAGGGCACTCAAGCGTGTGGACGTCAGGAAAGCTGCCGGGCCGGATGGTATTTCAGGCCATGTTCTGCGGTCCTGTGCTGATCAGCTCGCCGGGTTGTTTACATCTATCTTTAATGAGTCCCTCGCTACATCTGTGGTCCCCACCTCCTTCAAAAAATCCACCATCATCCCTGTCCCTAAGAACAGTAAACTCTCTTGCCTAAATGACTATTGTCCAGTGGCTCTCACGTCTATAGTCATGAAGGTCTTTGAGAGACTCATTAAAAACACCATTTGCTCCTTCATTCCTGACACTTTGGACCCTCTTCAGTTTGCCTATCGTCCCAATAGATCGACTGAAGATGCCATCTCTCATGTCCTCCACTCCTCCCTCATTCACATCGACAGCAAAAGTGGGAACTACGTAAGGCTGCTATTTATTGACTATAGCTCAGCCTTTAACACCATAGTTCCCATTAAGCTAACCGCCAAACTCCTGGATCTCGGCCTGAATCCTTCTCTCTGCCACTGGATTGAGGACTTCCTCACTGGCAGGCCTCAGGTGGTGAGAGTAGGCCAGTCCACCTCCTCCTCCATCACCCTGAGTGTGGGAGCTCCACAGGGCTGTGTCCTGAGTCCCCTGCTCTACTCTCTCTACACACATGACTGTTGGTCCACACACAGCTCCACCTCTATCATCAAATTTGCTGATGATACTGTTGTCCTGGGCCTCATTTCCAACAACAATGAGACGGCATACTTGGACGAGGTGAAGCATGTAACATCATGGTGCCAGGACAACTGTCTCTCTCTGAATGTTGGCAAGACCAAAGAAATGATTGTGGACTTCAGGAAGAGACAGCAATGGACATACTCCCCCCTCATGATCAGCGGGTCACCAGTAGAGAGAGTGAGCAGCTTCAAGTACCTGGGAGTAAACATCTCCGAGGACCTGACCTGGACTGCTCACATTCAGACACAGGTGAAAAAAGCCAGGCAAAGACTGTACCACCTGCGCCAGCTGAGGAAATTCAGGGTTTCACCAGCTATCCTGAAAACGTTCTATTTAGGGGCGATAGAAAGTGTTTTAACTCAGTGCATCACAGCGTGCTATGGGAACAGCACCAGTCATGACTGCAAAGCCCTGCAAAGAGTCGTACGCTTATCCGGCGTATCTCAGGTCAGCTCTCCCGTCTCTGCAGGACGTCTACACCAAACGCTGCAAAGGTAGAGCTACTAAGATCATCAAGGACTCTAATCACCCTGCAAACCCTCATTTCACGCTGCTGCCATCTGGTAAGCGCTTCCGAAGCCTGATGGCCAAAACTGAGAGACTCAGGAGGAGCTTCTTCCCCCAGGCCATCAGACTCCTGAACTCAGTCACTTAACATCACGTGACCATCGACATACCAACATACTGACATTGCACTGCACTTTCTGTTCTCGTTGTTACTGTGTAACAACCTGTTATAAACCTGTTTGCACATTATACTCTTTGTACATTTGTTAACCACATATTTATAAGTCTACAGTTTACTCACTGCACAGTTTACTCCACTTATTTTATTCCACTTCTTTATTTTATTTTCTACTTTTTTTCTACTTGACTTGATTTATTTATAATTCTACAGATATATATATAGTACTTTTTTATCCTATTTCTATTATAATTTCCTCCTTGTGTTTTTAACTGAATTTGCACTGTCCATGGAGCGGACCTGTTTACATTTCACTGCCGGTTGTATATTCTGTATATAACTGTGTATGTGACAAATAAAACTCTTGAAATCTTGAAATCTTGAATCTTAAATTTCAACTATAGTACTGATCTGCCCGCATTGATATGATAATTGAAATCAGCTGGATTACATCACCATTTTCTCCAGAGTGGCTGTACAGCCGAATCAAATTCTGTTGCATTATTTTCCTGTTAACACTGTGAAGCTGCTTTGAAACAATTGGTATTGTAAAGGTTTAAGGGTAAAGTTAAGGACAGGTGTGGTGGTATGGGTCAGTTTAAGCGTAGGGTTAGGGACAGGCACAGTTGTATGGGTTAGTTTAAGAGTAGGGTTAGGTGTAAGGGAAGTGTCAACAGTGTAATTATAAATGTAACTACAGAAATTAATTACAGATATAATCACATGCATGCAATTTTTAAAATGTAAATACAATGTAAAAACATGAATGTACACAATAAGTGCATTGTATCAAATTATTAATTTAAATGTTAGTGCATAGTAGTTAAGGCCACCTAATATAAAGTGGGTCCAAAAAAAGTGGTGGTGTAGACAGTGACAAAAATATGTGAATTTTTGTCAAACAAGAAGAGTAAAACACTATGAGATTAATAATCTCTAGAGGAGAGCGATGTGAGATATATGTGACCCTGGACCACAAAACCAGTCACAATTGTCAATTTTATAAAACTGAGATTTATACATCACATGATAGCTGAATAAATAATCTTTCCATTGATGTATGGTTTGTTAGGACAATATCTGAAAATCTGGAATCTGTAATTAATACATTTAATAATACATTTATGACATATTTACGGTAGGACATTTACTAAATATCTTCATGAACATGATCTTAATATCCTAATGATGTTTGGCATCAAATGTATAATGTTGACCCACACAGTGTGTTGTTGGCTATGGCCACAGATATACCCGTGACACGCAGCGCTGCGGTTGAGCTCCGGGAGCACAGATATCTAAACATTCTTAAATCAACACCAATTTATTTTAGTGTTCTCTAATACACATAAAAATACATGCACACAAAAGATGATGCAGTGTTTAATAGCACATTTCAGCACTGCTTATGCACCTCATTTGAACTTTAAAGACGTCACATATATCATACGTCATCATATTAGGCATGGTAAAACATGGCACTCTGTGCGGTAAATCAACAACACCAGATTTACACAATCAGACTAACTGTGTTGAGCTGGAGAACAATCATTAGTTTCTGTCCATCACTGATCCAAACAGTGTCTAATAAAACACATCAGATATTAAAGCGGCTTTGTGTTGCCATGGTTACTACACAATAACACCGGAGGAGAACGAAAAATAAAATCACTGATTTCTCTGGATTTAAACATTCTTGGAAACATTTGGGACAATGACACAAGTCAGCACAATATATAACACTGTTCTAGTGGCTTCTGGATATTTCAATCCAAATATCTTACATACTGTGCCTTTACCAGTTTAGAGCTACAACTTCTTGATGCCAGAAAAACTTAATCAAAAACTCCTGCAATTTTATTCTTCAGCCACAGATGGCGATAGGAAAGACCCAGATCCCGAAGAGCACCTGTAAAGAGAAGAAAGAGGAACAAAAGAAGCAGATGAAGGAAAATATCAAGTGACATCAACCAAATGAAGGTATGAAACGAGAAGTGTTGCTTTTGTGCTGTGGTTTAGGGAAATATTGAATGTGCATGTACATCAGGGCTGCCAGTTTCTGAGCATGATTAGTGCATGTTAAAATTAACAACTGATTTGTATACAGGTTGTTTTTATAATAATGACTTTATAATAAATAATATAATTTCCAATTCAATTAAAATGTATATTAATTAAAAGGAAACTCTGAATTTTGCACAACCTTTGTATCTATACAGTTTGACTATACAGACTGACTTGAAAAAGTAAACACAACACATCCTAATAAATATTCACTGGAGTAAAAAAGGATTTAGTTTAATCTGGACTGATTTATGAACTGCATGAGGCGGATGAGATGAAGCCATCGTGTCACTGAGAGGAAAAGAAAGTTTGAATGCAACAAGTTTAAAAGAAAGAGTTGTGTTGCTTTAAGTTCATGTCAACCAAATTATATAAGACTTCAAGTGCTTAGGAAGAAGACTATATGTGACCCTGGACCACAAAACCAGTCATAAGGCCTGAATAATAATCATCACTGATGTGTGGTTTGTGAGGACAATATCTGAAAATCTGGAATCTGAGGGTGCAAAAACATCTAAATATGGAGAAAATCTCCTTTAAAGTTGTCCAGATGAAGTCCTTAGCAATGCATATCACTACTAATAATACATTTCTGACATATTTACGGTAGGACATTTACTAAATATCTTCATGAACATGATCTTAATATCCTAATGATGTTTGGCATCAAATGTATAATGTTGACCCACACAGTGTGTTGTTGGCTATGGCCACAGATATACCCGTGACACGCAGCGCTGCGGTTGAGCTCTGGGAGCACAGATATACCCGTGACACGCAGCGCTGCGGTTGAGCTCCAGGAGCACAGATATGATATTTTTCTCAGGAGAAACATTTGAGAAGAATCTACTTACTACTTTCTACTAATACTACTTTCTTAATTTTTCTACTAATTTTGCTAAACAGTATTTCCATCCAAAAAAAAGCATGAAATAAATGTTAACAAATAAAACAACATATAAAACCGTATAGCTAGTTGCCAAGGCAACATTTTCATTTAGTTCACATTTTCTCATTTTCATTTATTTAACTTGATGTGCTAAAATAACTACAAACAGCAAAATTACTAAAACTTTAACAGAATTTAAATATAAAAAAAAAAAAAAAAACTAATTCAAAATATTAATAAAAGCTATAAAAGTGTTACTAAAATGAGACTGCTCAGCTCAGAGACACTAAAGCCTCCCTCAGCTGTGTCACTGAAATGTCATGTCTATAGTTAAGCTTTCTGGTGTGATTTTTGGAAGGCTGTTGGAGCTGTTGGCCTACAGGGGGCAGCACATCAAAACACATCAATTATTCCACGTGAGGAATATGAAACAGCGTGGTTGACCTCAGCCGTCCTGTTCTCAGCACACTCTCTGTGAGGGAACAGAGGTGTTCGTCTGTCTTTGTGCCGTGTATCAAGGCAATCTCTGGAGAGGGTTGTGATTTATTGGAAAGGGAACGGAGGCCGTTTCAAAAGCCTGTCTCTTATTTCTATACGGAGCAGCTTCACTGAGCTCAAATAAGTGACTTCTCTTACCTTTTCACAGCGCACAAAAGCGTAATCCGCGGACGACTGCAGCCAGCGATGTAGACAGTGACCAGGACCACCAAAGTCCTTCTGAACACACACAATGACACATTGACTGCAGCTTCATGAAGTGAAAAGACAAGGATGTCCATAGTTATTCTTCCCTGAGAGAAAAGCTCAGGCATCTGGGTGTTTAGAGGCCAAAATAAAGGCCGCAAACACAACAAAAAGGGATGGGGTCACTGCTTGAACAAAGAGCGGGTCTGTCTCGAGCCTTAGGACCAGATGCACATTCAGTGTCGGGACAGAAACCATGGGCAGATGCTAATGCTTTATGATATTGGTTAAACTGTGAGATTAAACCGAGAGCAAAGAGTTCAGCTTAAAGTCAATATGAAGCGCCTTTCCAGTAAAACAGTGAAAAATGGTAAAGATACTAAACAGATTTCTGACACTACATCAGCACATGTGACCAAACTATTGGCTAATAGTTTATATTTTACTTATAAAATAAAATAAAATAAAAACAGTTTTATCCAAATTCGTCATAGAGTTTGAAGTTGAAGTTGAAGTTGAAGTTTATTTGTCATTACACATGTACAAGTACAGTATAACGAAATGAAGTTTGGAGCAAGCCTCCGGGCCGCAGCCGATTATTCAGGCGCCGCCCTACGCTCTCCAGAAGGGAAGAGGTTTATACAATTCTAGGATTACTAGGTGCATAATCCATAAAACAACACACATTTTATATTCTAATCTACATGTTTTACCTGCTTACATGACAGAAATGTACAGACTTTTGCTTAAAAGTTCATATAAACGCTGGAAAAGACAGAGGTGGAGCAAGTTATTATATTTTTATTTAAATTCTTTTTGAAATCACATGAACTTCAAATGTAAACCTTGAATCCAAAGCAAGTTACTTTTGATGTCAAATGCATAAATGCAAACTAATCACAATAAAACCAGGAATCTGAATTATGAAAACAAATACGTCAACGTTGATGTCTAAGTCAAGTTTCCTCTGAGGTAGTACATATAACGGGTTCGTGGGAAAACGCCCATGTTAATAGGGCATTGGGCGTATAATGACCTGGATGGATCGTAGGGTGAATTTGGATAGAAAGCAAAATGTCTCAAATTGTGCTCACATTTAATTGAACTCAAACATTTATGAATATCTGAGAACAACTACACATCTGTTTTTCTGTGTCTTTGTAAGAATTCACATCTGAGTCCAAGTATAATGCAAGGAAACTGAGACGCGCTCCTCTGGGAAGGAACAACAGTCGCTATCAATACGACACACAAACATGCCAATTAACATGAATTTTCCTAACTGGTTTGGACATCAAAGACTCGATACTATCGCTGGTACAAAATAAAGCACTTAGGGTCAGCGGTGATGCAGATTGTCTTTTTTCTCTTCAATGGCTTGGTATCGCATGCCTCCAGTAGCTTTCTTTTCTTACAGAGGAGCAATTAGAGATAATGCTTTATTTAAACTGTTTATATACAAAGCTTTTATCCTGCTGTTAATGTGGATGCTGAATGTCAGCTCGCGGCGAGGAGGGGTCAGAGAGCTTATCGCAGTCATCTGTGTGTGACGCGGGAGGGTTTGGCCCGATCCTGATGGGATAAAGAGGGAAGAAGCACATCAAATGGGGCACTGGCGACCAGTGGACCCAGAGGACCAGCGGCCCAGCCGTCCCACCCATGAAATATACAGGGCGTGTTTGTACTCGATTAACCCGACAACAAACACCCAACACTCAAGAATGAGTGCCAATCATAATGAGATATATATAACTAACTTTTTTACTTTGATTTTGTTTACTTGCTATATATATATATATATATATACACACACACAAACGTGCATATATTGTGTGAAAAATAGTAATAATAAATAGTAATAATAAAAAAATAGGAGTACGTGTCCAAACTATGTTAATTTATAATTATAAAATTTAAAAACATTTATAGTTATAAAAAAAGAATACAAATTAAAACAAATTACAAAGCAAACCAACTTGACAAGATGGAATATGACAAGCGATTCATCATAGAGTCAACAATTTTCATATTATACAATACTAATACATGCTAGGAAGCATGTACAGTATATATACAGACATTACATTATGACTAACATTACGACTAATATTGTAAACTTTTGCTGCCAAAACAGCCCTGACCCGTCGAGGCATGGACTCCCCAGGTAAGCCACACACATGCACCCGGCCATCCACGTGATGTAAAAGAACACGTGATTCATCAGACCAGGCCACCTTCTTCCATTGCTCCGTGGTCCAGTTCTGATGCTCACGTGCCACTGTTGGTGCTTTCGGCGGTGGACAGGGGTCAGCATGGGCACCCTGACTGGTCAGCGGCTATGCCGCTCCATACGCAACAAACTGAGATGCTCTGTGTATTCTGAGACCTTTCTATCAGAACCAGCATTAACTTCTTGAGCAGTTTGAGCTCCAGTAGCTCGTCTGTTTGATCGGACCACACGGGCCAGCCTTCGCTCCCCACGTGCATCAATGAGCCTTGGCCGCCCATGACCCTGTGGCCGGTTCTCCACTGTTCCTTCCTTGGAGCACTTTTGATAGATCCTGACCACTGCAGACCGGGAACACCCCACAAGAGCTGCAGTTTTGGAGATGCTCTGACCCAGTCATCTAGGCATCACAATCTGGCCCTTGTCAAACTCGCTCAAATCCTTACGCTTGCCCATTTTTCCTGCTTCTAACACATCAACTTTGAGGACAAAATGTTCACTTGCTGCCTAATATATCCCACCCACTAACAGGAGCCGTGATGAAGAGATCATCAGTGTTATTCACTTCACCTGTCAGTGATCATAATGTTATGCCTGATCAGTCTATATACACTCACCTAAAGGATTATTAGGAACACCTGTTCAATTTCTCATTAATGCAATTATCTAATTAACCAATCACATGGCAGTTGCTTCAATGCATTTAGGGGTATTGTCCTGGTCAAGACAATCTCCTGAACTCCAAACTGAATGTCAGAATGGGAAAGAAAGGTGATTTAAGCAATTTTGAGCGTGGCATGGTTGTTGGTGCCAGACGGGCCGGTCTGAGTATTTCACAATCTGCTCAGTTACTGGGATTTTCACACACAACCATTTCTAGGGTTTACAAAGAATGGTGTGAAAAGGGAAAAACATCCAGTATGCGGCAGTCCTGTGGGCGAAAATGCCTTGTTGATGCTAGAGGTCAGAGGAGAATGGGCCGACTGATTCAAGCTGATAGAAGAGCAACTTTGACTGAAATAACCACTCGTTACAACCGAGGTATGCAGCAAAGCATTTGTGAAGCCACAACATGCACAACCTTGAGGCGGATGGGCTACAACAGCAGAAGACCCCACCGGGTACCACTCATCTCCACTACAAATAGGAAAAAGAGGCTACAATTTGCACAAGCTCACCAAAATTGGACAGTTGAAGACTGGAAAAATGTTGCCTGGTCTGATGAGTCTCGATTTCTGTTGAGACATTCAGATGGTAGAGTCAGAATTTGGCGTAAACAGAATGAGAACATGGATCCATCATGCCTTGTTACAACTGTGCAGGCTGGTGGTGGTGGTGTAATGGTGTGGGGGATGTTTTCTTGGCACACTTTAGGCCCCTTAGTGCCAATTGGGCATTGTTTAAATGCCACGGCCTACCTGAGCATTGTTTCTGACCATGTCCATCCCTTTATGACCACCATGTACCCATTCTCTGATGGCTACTTCCATCAGGATAATGCACCATGTCACAAAGCTCGAATCATTTCAAATTGGTTTCTTGAACATGACAATGAGTTCACTGTACTAAAATGGCCCCCACAGTCACCAGATCTCAACCCAATAGAGCATCTTTGGGATGTGGTGGAACGGGAGCTTCGTGCCCTGGATGTGCATCCCACAAATCTCCATCAACTGCAAGATGCTATCCTATCAATATGGGCCAACATTTCTAAAGAATGCTTTCAGCACCTTGTTGAATCAACGCCACGTAGAATTAAGGCAGTTCTGAAGGCGAAAGGGGGTCAAACACAGTATTAGTATGGTGTTCCTAATAATCCTTTAGGTGAGTGTATATATATATACACACACACACATACACACAGACATAATCTATACAACTTTCATATTCTATTCTATGTATTTTTTTATCATAACTGTAATATAAATTGTTAATTAAATGGTTAACGTCTCAAAGTGTCATTTATCAATATTTACCCATTTTGATTTCTACTCTGTTTCTCCTCTATTGCTTGTTCTTGCTCTGTAATCTGTTTGTGATTTTGACTTAACCAGGTGTTAGTGAATTGTTTAAACGCTGAGACAGATTTCAGTAATGTTGTGTTCAGGATCAGCTGTCATTGCTTTGACATTCATAGAGATATGAGCAGTCTTTATCTGAGCGTCTTCAGAAAGCCTCTGATCGACATCAGGACTTCAGCACAAGATAACGTCTGCAATTAAAGAGCTAAATTAAATCTTACATTCTCATTTCTGATAATCTCAACCATACTCTTGTAAAAATAACTTCTACTAAAGCTGCAGAACATTCAACATCCGCGGCGTCTCACTCATGTGACTCAGTGGTGCTGTTTTGTCCTTAAAATGTCGAGTCACGGTGTGACTGTACCGGTGTGTGGTTTTGATTCGCTCATAATGTGATCTAAAGGTTCCAGCATGGACTAGAATTACTGAGCACACTTTTGAGTGTTCTTAAGTGCCAGAGACACTGAAACTAAAGATGTTCAACAACAGCAGCATCCAAGTCCAGTAATTACACTGCAGTCTATATGTTTATACATGCCTTAATATACTGGATGAAATATTAAAAAGGTCATGACATGAGAAATAAAATTCTTTTTGATCTTTTGACATATGAGAGGTAAATCATTAAATCATCCTGCAAGTTTCAGAGTTTAAAACATCCTCATTATAAACAACGCATTTATTTAATCAAGCTCCAAAAACAGCTCGCTCGTTTTGATATTGAGGGATCTCACGTCACACGGCATATGCCCCATAAAAAAAAAACAATAGTTTTACATCATCTCACTATAGGCCCCGCCCCATTATAACTGATGCTCCTACACTGATACAGTATACAGATGTGTGTTCAGATTATAATGACTGATGCTCCTACACTGATACAGTATACAGATGTGTGTTCAGATTATAATGACTGACGCTCTACACTGATACAGTATACAGATGTGTGTTCAGATTATAATGACTGATGCTCTACACTGATACAGTATACAGATGTGTGTTCAGATTATAATGACTGACGCTCTACACTGATACAGTATACAGATGTGTGTTCAGATTATAATGACTGATGCTCCTACACTGATACAGTATACAGATGTGTGTTCAGATTATAATGACTGACGCTCTACACTGATACAGTATACAGATGTGTGTTCAGATTATAATGACTGATGCTGTCTAAATTGATACAGTATACAGATGTGTGTTCAGATTATAATGACTGACGCTCTACACTGATACAGTATACAGATGTGTGTTCAGATTATAATGACTGACGCTCTACACTGATACAGTATACAGATGTGTGTTCAGATTATAATGACTGACGCTCTACACTGATACAGTATACAGATGTGTGTTCAGATTATAATGACTGACGCTCTACACTGATACAGTATACAGATGTGTGTTCAGATTATAATGACCGACGCCGTCTACACTGATACAGTATACAGATGTGTGTTCAGATTATAATGACCGACGCCGTCTACACTGATACAGTATACAGATGTGTGTTCAGATTATAATGACCGACGCTGTCTACACTGATACAGTATACAGATGTGTGCTCAGATTATAATGACCGACGCTGTCTACACTGATACAGTATACAGATGTGTGCTCAGATTATAATGACTGACGCTGTCTACACTGATACAGTATACAGATGTGTGCTCAGATTATAATGACTGACGCTGTCTACACTGATACAGTATACAGATGTGTGTTCAGATTATAATGACTGACGCTCTGCACTGACACAGTATACAGATGTGTGTTCAGATTATAATGACTGACGCTCTGCACTGACACAGTATACAGATGTGTGTTCAGATTATAATGACTGATGCTCTACACTGACACAGTATACAGATGTGTGTTCAGATTATAATAACTGACGCTCTACACTGACACAGTATACAGATGTGTGTTCAGATTATAATGACTGATGCTGTCTACACTGATACAGTATACAGATGTGTGTTCAGATTATGACTGATGCTGTCTACACTGATACAGTATACAGATGTGTGTTCAGATTATAATGACTGACGCTGTCTACACTGATACAGTATACAGATGTGTGTTCAGATTATAATGACTGATGCTCTACACTGATACAGTATACAGATGTGTGTTCAGATTATAATGACTGATGCTCTACACTGATACAGTATACAGATGTGTGTTCAGATTATAATGACTGATGCTCTACACTGATACAGTATACAGATGTGTGTTCAGATTATGACTGATGCTGTCTACACTGATACAGTATACAGATGTGTGTTCAGATTATAATGACTGATGCTCTACACTGATACAGTATACAGATGTGTGTTCAGATTATAATGACTGACGCTCTACACTGATACAGTATACAGATGTGTGTTCAGATTATAATGACTGATGCTCTACACTGATACAGTATACAGATGTGTGTTCAGATTATGATTGATGCTGTCTACACTGATACAGTATACAGATGTGTGTTCAGATTATAATGACTGATGCTCTACACTGATACAGTATACAGATGTGTGTTCAGATTATAATGACTGACGCTCTACACTGATACTGTATACAGATGTGTGTTCAGATTATGACTGATGCTGTCTACACTGATACAGTATACAGATGTGTGTTCAGATTATAATGATTGATGCTGTCTACACTGATACAGTATACAGATGTGTGTTCAGATTATAATGACTGATGCTCTACACTGATACAGTATACAGATGTGTGTTCAGATTATAATGACTGATGCTCTACACTGATACAGTATACAGATGTGTGTTCAGATTATAATGACTGATTCTCTACACTGATACAGTATACAGATGTGTGTTCAGATTATAATGACTGACACTGTCTACACTGATACAGTATACAGATGTGTGTTCAGATTATAATGATTGATGCTGTCTACACTGATACAGTATACAGATGTGTGTTCAGATTATAATGACTGATGCTGTCTACACTGATACAGTATACAGATGTGTGTTCAGATTATAATGACTGATGCTGTCTACACTGATACAGTATACAGATGTGTGTTCAGATTATAATGACTGATGCTGTCTAAATTGATACAGTATACAGATGTGTGTTCAGATTATAATGACTGACGCTCTACACTGATACAGTATACAGATGTGTGTTCAGATTATAATGACTGACGCTCTACACTGATACAGTATACAGATGTGTGTTCAGATTATAATGACTGGCGCTGTCTACACTGATACAGTATACAGATGTGTGTTCAGATTATAATGACTGACGCTCTACACTGATACAGTATACAGATGTGTGTTCAGATTATAATGACTGGCGCTGTCTACACTGATACAGTATACAGATGTGTGTTCAGATTATAATGACTGGACGCTCTATACTGATACAGTATACAGATGTGTGTTCAGATTATAATGACTGACGCTCTACACTGATACAGTATACAGATGTGTGTTCAGATTATAATGACTGATGCTCTACACTGATACAGTATACAGATGTGTGTTCAGATTATAATGACTGATGCTGTCTACACTGATACAGTATACAGATGTGTGTTCAGATTATAATGACTGACGCTCTACACTGATACAGTATACAGATGTGTGTTCAGATTATAATGACTGACGCTCTACACTGATACTGTATACAGATGTGTGTTCAGATTATGACTGATGCTGTCTACACTGATACAGTATACAGATGTGTGTTCAGATTATAATGATTAACGCTCTACACTGATACAGTATACAGATGTGTGTTCAGATTATAATGATTGATGCTGTCTACACTGATACAGTATACAGATGTGTGTTCAGATTATAATGACTGATGCTCTACACTGATACAGTATACAGATGTGTGTTCAGATTATGACTGATGCTGTCTACACTGATACAGTATACAGATGTGTGTTCAGATTATAATGATTGATGCTGTCTACACTGATACAGTATACAGATGTGTGTTCAGATTATAATGACTGATGCTGTCTACACTGATACAGTATACAGATGTGTGTTCAGATTATAATGACTGATGCTCTACACTGATACAGTATACAGATGTGTGTTCAGATTATGACTGACGCTGTCTACACTGATACAGTATACAGATGTGTGTTCAGATTATAATGACTGATGCTCTACACTGATACAGTATACAGATGTGTGTTCAGATTATAATGACTGACGCTGTCTACACTGATACAGTATACAGATGTGTGTTCAGATTATAATGACTGACGCTGTCTACACTGATACAGTATACAGATGTGTGTTCAGATTATAATGATTGATGCTCTACACTGACACAGTACACAGATGTGTGTTCAGATTATAATGACTGACGCTGTCTACACTGATACAGTATACAGATGTGTGTTCAGATTATAATGACTGATGCTCTACACTGATACAGTATACAGATGTGTGTTCAGATTATAATGACTGACGCTCTACACTGATACTGTATACAGATGTGTGTTCAGATTATGACTGATGCTGTCTACACTGATACAGTATACAGATGTGTGTTCAGATTATAATGATTGATGCTGTCTACACTGATACAGTATACAGATGTGTGTTCAGATTATAATGACTGATGCTCTACACTGATACAGTATACAGATGTGTGTTCAGATTATAATGACTGATGCTCTACACTGATACAGTATACAGATGTGTGTTCAGATTATAATGACTGATTCTCTACACTGATACAGTATACAGATGTGTGTTCAGATTATAATGACTGACACTGTCTACACTGATACAGTATACAGATGTGTGTTCAGATTATAATGATTGATGCTGTCTACACTGATACAGTATACAGATGTGTGTTCAGATTATAATGACTGATGCTCTACACTGATACAGTATACAGATGTGTGTTCAGATTATAATGACTGATGCTGTCTACACTGATACAGTATACAGATGTGTGTTCAGATTATAATGACTGATGCTGTCTACACTGATACAGTATACAGATGTGTGTTCAGATTATAATGACTGATGCTGTCTAAATTGATACAGTATACAGATGTGTGTTCAGATTATAATGACTGACGCTCTACACTGATACAGTATACAGATGTGTGTTCAGATTATAATGACTGACGCTCTACACTGATACAGTATACAGATGTGTGTTCAGATTATAATGACTGACGCTGTCTACACTGATACAGTATACAGATGTGTGTTCAGATTATAATGACTGACGCTCTACACTGATACAGTATACAGATGTGTGTTCAGATTATAATGACTGACGCTGTCTACACTGATACAGTATACAGATGTGTGTTCAGATTATAATGACTGACGCTCTATACTGATACAGTATACAGATGTGTGTTCAGATTATAATGACTGACGCTCTACACTGATACAGTATACAGATGTGTGTTCAGATTATAATGACTGATGCTCTACACTGATACAGTATACAGATGTGTGTTCAGATTATAATGACTGATGCTGTCTACACTGATACAGTATACAGATGTGTGTTCAGATTATAATGACTGACGCTCTACACTGATACAGTATACAGATGTGTGTTCAGATTATAATGACTGACGCTCTACACTGATACTGTATACAGATGTGTGTTCAGATTATGACTGATGCTGTCTACACTGATACAGTATACAGATGTGTGTTCAGATTATAATGATTAACGCTCTACACTGATACAGTATACAGATGTGTGTTCAGATTATAATGATTGATGCTGTCTACACTGATACAGTATACAGATGTGTGTTCAGATTATAATGACTGATGCTCTACACTGATACAGTATACAGATGTGTGTTCAGATTATGACTGATGCTGTCTACACTGATACAGTATACAGATGTGTGTTCAGATTATAATGACTGATGCTGTCTACACTGATACAGTATACAGATGTGTGTTCAGATTATAATGACTGATGCTGTCTACACTGATACAGTATACAGATGTGTGTTCAGATTATAATGACTGATGCTCTACACTGATACAGTATACAGATGTGTGTTCAGATTATGACTGACGCTGTCTACACTGATACAGTATACAGATGTGTGTTCAGATTATAATGACTGATGCTCTACACTGATACAGTATACAGATGTGTGTTCAGATTATAATGACTGACGCTGTCTACACTGATACAGTATACAGATGTGTGTTCAGATTATAATGACTGATGCTGTCTACACTGATACAGTATACAGATGTGTGTTCAGATTATAATGACTGATGCTCTACACTGACACAGTACACAGATGTGTGTTCAGATTATAATGACTGACGCTGTCTACACTGATACAGTATACAGATGTGTGTTCAGATTATAATGACTGACGCTCTACACTGACACAGTACACAGATGTGTGTTCAGATTATAATGACTGACGCTGTCTACACTGATACAGTATACAGATGTGTGTTCAGATTATAATGACTGACGCTGTCTACACTGATACAGTATACAGATGTGTGTTCAGATTATAATGACTGATGCTCTACACTGATACAGTATACAGATGTGTGTTCAGTTTCTAACATCTGACAACAACTGGACAAATGGAAGTGTGACAGAGCATTATGTTGTGTAAATAGGCACAGTGCTTATGGAGAGTTGACAGATGAAGCAGCGACTGTATTGTATCTGACAGCAACTGCATCACAAACCGTCAGTAAATGATTTCATAATGCTTTGTCTGGAATTTATGGTTTCATATGGATAATGTTTTTAAAACACTTACTCACGTGCAACAGCGAGTGGATGTTGATATTGTGTCCTGTGCAGTGACGGTAGCCAATCAGAACAGTGGGTGTTTACTGACACGCTTTAAACGAGCCGTGCCTAAAAAACAGATAATTTTAGAAGGAGGGTCAGAATGAGGGTTGAAAATAATAATTTTTCTACACATATATTTGATTTTTTGTGTAAAAACATAATAAAATAATAATAAATAAAATCCATGTCATGATCCCTTTAAACTTTCTTTCTTTAAAAAACACTGAGCACAAGGATACTCCAGGAAGTGACATCATGCTGGTTGAGAAACGAGTGGTTTATGTCACGCTAAAACATTCCATTCTGTTAAATCAGATTACACAAACTAGTTTGATAATATCAGAGGGGTGTTTCAGTCAAAGGTTTTGGGGTTGTACGATTTTTTTAATGTTTCTAAAAGAGTCTCTCCTGCTCATGAATCTGCTCATAACTCCAGTAGATCAGTGTAATACTCCTCCAGTGTAGATCAGCTGTTCTCTGTGTGAATATATAGTAAAGCGTCATTTATTCCTGTGATCAAAGCTGAATATGAGGATCTGATGATAAACACACATTTATGATTATTATCAGTTCATATTTCTGTGGAAACTGATACATGTTATTTCTCAGGATTCTTTGATCAATAGAAGAACAGCATTTATCTGATAGAGACTCTTCTGTAACATTATAAGTGTCTTTTCTGTCAATTTACAGTAAAAGTCTATAATTTTAACAGTAAAATTACATGTATTATCGTGTTCATTCTAATAGAATTGTTGCCTGTATGGTACGGTAGCTTTACAGTTAACCAATTAACATGTTTTTCACATTCATTAACATCAAGAGTCCATCTTTTAAATTCAATTAGTCTCTTCTTGAAACAGACAAAAGGAGAGAATGTTATGCAGATGAGCGACTGAAGGAGTTTTGCATAAGGGTCAAGGGTCGCCATTGGCTGCACACGGTTTCCTTCAGTGCTGTGAGATCATGACATGTAAAACAAAGGTAGAAATGCCAGTGGGGTCTAGTGCATCTTCCTGTTCCTCCTGAGAAACACAGCAGGACGGCTCGGGACAGACACACAATAGGACGCTGCACAACCTTTAATGCAAATAAACTGATTTCTGCCCTGTTTTACTTAGGTCAGGGATTCATTATAAGCGCACAACAATAGGCTTTATACAGATGATGATAAAAGAACAGAAGCCTCGTTTTCAGAACAACCAACAGCAGCTGTGCTAAATAATAATCACATCAACAGGAAGTTTAACTATGAAAGAGCTAAAATATCTAGAAGTGTGAGTGGAAGGTAAAGCAGAAAGCATTAGCATTCCCATCTGGATGTTTTTTTGTATTTTTAATTTAATTTAATACAATTTAATTCAAATAATTCATTATATACATTTTGCTCAAACTACGGTGTAGTTACACCAATCAGGCATAACATTATGATCACCTTCCTAGTATTGTGTTGGTCCCCCTGACCCGTCGAGGCATGGACTCCACTAGACCCCTGAATGTGTGCTGTGGTATCTGGCACCAAGATGTTAGCAGCAGATCCTTTAAGTCCTTTAAGTTGCGAGGTGGGGCCTCCATGGATCGGACTTGTTTGTTCAGCTCATCCCACAGATGCTCGATTGGATTGAGATCTGGGGAATTTGGAGGCCAAGTCAGCACCTCAAACTCGTTGTTGTGCTCCTCAAACCATTCCTGAAGCATTTGTGCTTTGTGTCAGGAGCATTATCCTGCTGGAAGAGCCACAGCCACCAGGGAATACCGTTTCCATGAAAGGCTGTACATGGTCTGCAACAATGCTTAGGTAGGTGGTACGTGTCAAAGTAACGTCCACATGGATGGCAGGACCCAAGGTTTCCCAGCAGAACATTGCCCAAAGCATCACACTGCCTCCGCCGGCTCGCCTTCTTCCCATAGTGCATCCTGGTGCCATGTGTTCCCCAGGGAAGCTACGCACACGCACCCGGCCATCCACGTGATGTAAAAGAACACGTGATTCATCAGACCAGGCCACCTTCTTCCATTGCTCCGTGGTCCAGTTCTGATGCTCACGTGCCACTGTTGGTGCTTTCTGCGGTGGACAGGGGTCAGCATGGGCACCCTGACTGGTCAGCGGCTATGCCGCCCCATACGCAACAAACTGAGATGCTGTGTATTCTGACACCTTTCTATCAGAACCAGCATTAACTTCTTGAGCAGTTTGAGCTCCAGTAGCTCGTCTGTTTGATCGGACCACACGGGCCAGCCTTCGCTCCCCACGTGCATCAATGAGCCTTGGCCGCCCATGACCCTGTGGCCGGTTCTCCACTGTTCCTTCCTTGGAGCACTTTTGATAGATCCTGACCACTGCAGACCGGGAACACCCCACAAGAGCTGCAGTTCTGGAGATGCTCTGACCCAGTCGTCTAGCCATCACAATCTGGCCCTTGGCAAACTCGCTCAAATCCTTACGCTTGCCCATTTTTCCTGCTTCTAACACATCAACTTTGAGGACAAAATGTTCACTTGCTGTCTAATATATCCCACCCACTAACAGGAGCCGTGATGAAGAGATCATCAGTGTTATTCACTTCGCTTGAAATGTGTAATTGTCAACTTTCTGAAGCTAACCATTCAACTCAGAGCCGCAGGTCTGTGTCCAAAATAACAACTCAATGCAGATGTTTCTGTGAACTATTAGAGCTCGGTGATGGCTAAAGCGAGCGGCGTCTCTGACTCGAGAGGAGTTCTCAGCTGTCACTGCTCCACACAGAAAAGATAAAAATAAGATTATACAAAAAATGATTACTATTGCTCTCACTTACATATTATTATATGCTGCTGTTGCCAGGCGTTTTACCAAAATTAATGAATTCTTGATATTCCTCGTAACCTTTGACTCCAATCAATATGTGTGTCACTGTAACGTCGTTATTTTCCATTTGATATGCGCTCAGAAAATCAATTATTAAAGAAAGCTATTATTTTGCCACTAAACCCCCTTGGAACATACAATTTATGATTCATGGAATACATATAATGTAATTAAGAGCTTTGAAGTGAATCTATTTGGCTTCATTTGCATTTGTGTGTGTTTGGCATTGACAGGTACCTGTGTGTGAGCGAGAGGAGGAGGACGTGTCCACCCGAACCCGCTCTGTGTATGTAAGAAACGAACATTAGCAGATGTAGAAACGCTCTGGACTTTCACAGTGGTTATTTCAGCCAATCACGGTGCAGAATACTGGGTTGGTGCATAATAATCCATGTGCAAATCTGACGCATTGATGTTGGAATCTAAGATATCCAAGTGAAGTCCTAACACATCCGGAGAAATTAATGGGCATATCAAAGCACTTTTTGCATACAGTGTCTTCACTGGACGCCGTTCAACCGGAAAACAGTTTATTTCCCGGATTCTGAACGTACTGACCATGACTAATGCCAGATTTGAATAATACTAGTTCCTCATTCAGTACTTCCGTCTTTATGGTGGTTTTATGCATGGATTGTACTAAGGAGAGTCTCAATTTACATTTTTGATGTGACATGGTGATCTAAAAGATTATTTAGAAATTAATTTCAGCTGTCACTCCGTAGTCTTTTGTTGGATGCCGCGATCCGCTGATTAGCTCGCCGCAGGTTCCCATCGCTCGCATCCGGCAGACAATGTAAGCCTGACTTTGGGAAATTCAACTCGTCCATGTGGAACTTGATTGATAAAGGCAGCCGAGCATGATGGGAGCTGATAGCGCTAATGCTAATGCTGTTAAACAGCAACAACGCTCACAGCAGGAATAAAGCTGACGGAGAAAAGACAATGAAAACAACATTATTTTACAGCATCAGTAACGAGACGTGATGTAATGAGAGCGTGTGTGCACAAAGGCACGTACGTTCTGCTGTTTATCTACAGATTTACTGGCTAAATGTGGAAACTCTCTAACATACCGCAATCAAAGTTTGTGGAAAACATAGTGGCTGAAACAAGCAATTTTCATCTTTTTTTAATCAATTCTTTTAGCTCAGGTTAAGGCCATATGGGTTAGCACACTTCTCACGGTTTTAACCCTGGGTTGTTTTTGCAATGCTAACATTGAATTTCAGTGCCCAAGAGTGTGAATCACTGGCACACAGAATAACTGGGAAACAAGCACTAGAGCCTGAGCACACACACACACACACACACACACACACACACACTCACGCGCACGTGCGCACACACACACACACACACACACACACACACACACACACACAAACTCACGCGCACACACACACTCGCGCACACACACACACACACACACACACACACGCACACACACACACACACACACACACACACACACACACACACACACACACACACACACACACACACACACACACACACCCTTCAGTTCAAGCATGTCATTTTAATGGTTTGTGCTCAAAGGGGGTTTATTTTATTAATATGATATTATCTACAGGTAGACATTAAGTTTTGTATACTGTGACTCTCACATGTGTGTGTTCAGTGTAGAATGTGATTCCTGAAGCAAAGCCAGTGTGTTTATATGATGGCGTGTGGTAAACACACAGCTTGCGTCTGGTTCCCAGTGGAAGCTGTGTGTAAAGTAACTCGGAGACCTACTTTCTGCCTTCCCTCGCAGCTCTTCAATGCTTTTTGTTGTGTCACAGTTATTATCGTGGTTAGAGTGGCTTCTATAACGATACGTGCCTTCTTCCTTTTCATTTTCATCTGGCGAGAGATGTAATCCGAACAAGTCTGGCATTTTCAGATTACCACAGATGACAAATCTCCTTATGTACGAGGCATGAGGCTCAGACGTAACCCGAAACCTCCACACCTTCGTCAGCTCCTGCTCCCAACGTAAGCTGGTTAGGAAAACTCAAGCGTCTCTCTTCCTCTGGGATATCAGTGAGCAAGACACACGGATGCCCTGAGACAGTTTCAACTTTATTTCCGCTTGTTGAAACTGATAGCACATTAGGAAAATGCCAGCCTGCAGAGTTGCAGGAGAGGAGAAGAACTCCCACGGTCATGGAGAAAGAGAAAGAACAGAGAAAGAGAAGCTGCTGTCATTCTGAAGAGATTATTCCTTTCCTCTCCCAGAACCGGCTAAAGCTGCTTATGCCAGTCCCGTCGGCCCTCTCCGGCTGGAGTCGCTCCGCGGCACGGAGATCGCGTCCCAGATTTCTCCCAAACGAGTTCATTAGGGGTTCTGTTAGGGCCTTGATGGGTTTCTGGTATCCACACTCTCCAGATTGAGTTTCTCCCGTATAATGCTGTAATTGTTCCCCGAGCCGAGCGAGATGCAGGATGGGATCTGTAGTCCCAACGCTGACATTAAGAGACTGAGACGGCTGACGTGTGATTCCTGAGGAATGGAGGGAATCGGCCATCATGTGCCGACAGAGAAAAACATTTAAAACAACATGAGAGTGAGTAAATGAGCAAATAATGACACTTAATATAAAATAATAAATCATAACATAAGTAATAAAAACTAAATTAAAAAAACTAAATAATATCAACAATATAAAATGAATAATAACTAATAATAGTAGTAAAAAAAAAAAAAAAAAAACTCAAAATAAAATAAACAATAATATATACAGGTTCTGGTCAGATAATTAGAATATCATCAAAATGTTGATTTATTTCACTAATTCTATTCAAAAAGTGAAACTTGTATATTATATTCATTCATTGCACACAGACTGATATATTTCAAATGTTTATTTCTTTTCATTTTGATGATTATAACTGACAACTAAGGAAAATCCCAAATTCAGTTTCTCAGAAAATTAGGATATTACTTTAGACCAACACAAAGAAAGGATTTTTAGAAATCTTGGCCATGAGAAGTATGAGCATGTGCAGCACTCAACACTGAGCTGGGGCTCCTTTAGCCTGAATCACTGCAGCGATGCGGCGTGGCATGGAGTCCATCAGTCTGTGGCTCTGCTCAGGTGTTATGAGAGCCCAGGTCGCTCTGATAGTGGCCTTCAGCTCTTCTGCATTGTTGGGTCTGGCGTATCGCATCTTCCTCTTCACAATAGCCCATAGATTTTCTGTGGGGTTGTCAGGCGAGTTTGCTGGCCAGTTAAGAACAGGGATACCATGGTCCTTAAACCTTGCAGGTGCCAAGTCCTGCTGGAAAATGAAATCTGCATCTCCATAAAGTTGGTCAGCAGCAGGAAGCATGAAGAGCTCTAAAACTTCCTGGTATACGGCTGCGTTGACCTTGGACCTCAGAAAACCCAGTGGACCAACACCAGCAGATGACATGGCACCCCAAACCATCACTGACTGTGGGAACTTTACACTGGACCTCAAGCAGCGTGGATTGTGTGCCTCTCCTCTCTTCCTCCAGACTCTGGGACCCTGATTGACTTTCATCAGAGAACATAACTTTGTCCACTCAGCAGCGGTCCAGTCCTTTCTGTCTTTAGCCCAGGCGAGACGCTTCTGCCGCTGTCTGTTGTTCAAGAGTGGCTTGACTCGAGGACTGCGACAGCTGAAACCCATGTCTTGCATACGTCTGTGTGTAGTGGTTCTTGAAGCACTGACTCCAGCTGCAGTCCACTCTTTGTGAATCTCTCTCACATTTTTGAATGGGTTTTGTTTCTCAATCCTCTCCAGGGTGCGGTTATCCCTATTGCTTGTACACTTTTTTTCTGCCACATCTTTTCCTTCCCTTGGCCTCTCTATTAATGTGCTTGGACACAGAGCTCTGGGAACAGCCAGCCTCTTTTGCAATGACCTTTTGTGTCTTGCCCTCCTTGTGCAAGGGGTCACTGGTCGTCTTTTGGACAGCGGTCAGGTCAGCAGTCTTCCCCATGATTGTGTAGCCTACAGAACTAGACTGAGAGAGCATTTAAAGGCCTTTGCAGGGGTTTTGAGTTCATCAGCTGATGAGAGTGTGGCTCCAGCTGTCTTCAGTATTCAACCTTTCACAATATTCTCATTTTCTGAGATCCTGAATTTGGGATTGTCCTTAGTTGTCAGTTATAATCATCAACATTAAAATATAATATACAAGTTTCACTTTTTGAATGGAATTAGTGAAATAAATCAACTTTTATGATGAGATTCTAATTATATGACCAGCACCTGTATATATATATATATATATATATATATATAAAATAAAATCATCTCTTTACTATGGCTTACACATAAAACATTATCAATCTCTATTATTCAAATCAGTAAATGATTGTTAGGCTGCATTAACTAGGTCAGCCGGAACCGGGAACACTTCCCATAACACCTGATGTACTCGTTACATCATAAGAAGAATGGCATCTACGCTAATGTTAGTCTCTCTGTTTATCCCGAGGTTTACTGCAGTCAGCCGGATCCGGGCCGTATCCAGATCAGATGGTGGACCAGCGCCTGGACATGACCAACTCATCCCTGAAGTGTCTGCAGAGAACATGTCAAATAAACTCCCCCCGTAAATGCTGCATCGACACGACATCCTCATTAAACCCGTCTCCGGCGTGACGACTCCAATCTCTCGAATAATCTAACAAATATCTATTTGCCTAATATGAATTAAGACCTGCTATGTTGCCAGAATTATAATCATACACTGTTTGTTCGTCGGCCAGAGGAGAACTGGCACCCTGACTGAGCCTGGTTTCTCCCAAGGTTTTTTTCTCCATTCTGACCCTGAAGGAGTTTTGGTTCCCTACCTTATTCCCTACCCGCCCCATCCGTCTGCCTGTCTGTTATCTATCTCCTCTCCCACTCCATACAAAAAATCCCACCACGTGACCACGTGTACTGTGTCATGTTTATGTTTATGTTTATGTTTATGTTTATGTTTTGTTGTGTTTGCTATGTAATGCTTGCTAAATTGCATTCTTGTATTTCTGAGAGCGTAGGGGCGGCGCCTGAATAATCGGCTGCGGCCCGGAGGCTTGCTCCAAACTTCATTTCGTTATACTGTACTTGTACATGTGTAATGACAAATAAACTTCAACTTCAACTTCAACTTCCTTGCCACCGTTGCCTCTGGCTTTTGGCTTGCTCAGTTGGGGACTCCTAAAGCTCATCTATATTCCTGATCTGCCCGCATTGACACTATATGATACTGAAATGAGCTGGAGAACATCACCGTTTCACCAGAACGGCTGTACAAATTCTGTTGCATTATTTTCCTGTTAACAATGTGAAGCTGCTCTGAAACAATTGGACTTGTTAAAAGCGCTGTATAAATAAAGTTATATATATGTATATATATATATATATATATATATATATATATATATATATATATATATATATATATATATATATATATATAATATAAATAATATGATATAAAATAAAATAATAATTACATAATGAATAATAAAATGAAGGCATAATATAAATTATATAAAATATATGTTATATAAATAAATAAATAAATAAATAAATAAATGAGGCATTTATATAATGATTTACTATGTACTACTGTACACCCAATGTGCTTAAGTTTATATATATATTAATTATTATTATAGTTCATATAAAATAATTGTATAATACAAAAATAATAATATAAGTATAAAATTAATAACAAAAGCAATTATATATATATATAATAGCAAAATATATATAAATAAATAAGCAAATATAAGATATATATATATGAAATTAATAATAATCATTTAAATAATAATAAAATAAATGAGCTCAAATATAAAATAATAAATCATATAAATAATAGTAATCATGTGAACTAACCCTAACCCTAAAGAAATAAAACTAATAAAATATATAAAATAATAATTTGTAATAAAACAAAATAACATAAATTATATAAAATAGAAATTTCTTATATAAATATGAATAATAATGAGTTTAAAAATAACATTTTAGATTAACTATTCCTTTAAGATGAACTGCACGTTTATGAATAGAACAGATTTCCATTGGAACTTTTTTTATTTTCTCCTCAGGCTGTGTGAAATCATAACAATAATAATAAAAATACATTCACCCTGCTTTTCAAATGGAAAATAACTTGATATAAGGTGTTTGTTCCCTGGCTTTGTGATTTGCAGAAATGCTCAGATTCTGATATGTATTCCATACAGAAGTCCATACGGAATCCGCCAGTCACATTATTCTCCACAATTCCTCCCAGATTTGATTATGATAAAGTTCTATTAGTGTGTAGCGGTAAATAGAGAATCCATTTCACGTTCTATTGAGAGTGGAGAATTGACACCAAAAGTGAAAATGAAACCCGAGTGAACATCAGGCGTGGAATTATTGAAGCACATAATCAGCCAATGGAAACTCCGGCTGACTTTAACAGGGATTCCTCCACTAATAAGTGTCAGAAAACCAAAGCAGAGACTTGAGCTGCTTAATGACTCTCAGCAAGAGAGAATCTCATTGCTTTAAGCTCAGGATAATTACTCAGAAAAGGGTTATCCTGAACAAGCCTAATGTGGATTTATGCTTTTCATTTACAGCTGTAAATATGGCTTTAAAGCTGCAGGATTTGATATACAGTGTGTTTAAGAGCGTTTGCATCACTAATGGACCTAAAGTGTTGAAGACATCATCTTTCATCATGGGAAGATATATTTATTTTGGCTTTTAAAAATATAAAAAATGTAATTGAAAGGCCATGCTTTTAAAATAGATTTATAAATAAACACATATTTGGCAGGATATTTTCATTGTTCAACAAGTGCACCTTATAGACACTAAATATGAACAAACCCAAAACCCAAAAATATTGCCAAAAGTATTGGGCCGCCCATCCAGATCCCTGAGTTCAGGTGTTCAATCCCTTCATGGCCACAGGTGTATAAATCAAGCAATAGGCATGCAGACGCTTCTACACACATTTGTGAAAGAATGGCTCGCTCTCAGGAGCTCAGGGAACTCAAGCGTGGTACCGTGATAGGTTGCCACCTGTGCAATAAGTCCATTCCTGAAATTTCCTCACTACTAAATATTCCACGCTCAACTGTTAGCGGGATTATAACAAAGTGGAAGCGATTGGGAACAACAGCAACTCGTAAAAATCACAGTAAAAATCACAGAACGGGGTCAGCGCATGCTGAGGGTCACAGTGTGTAGAAGTCACCAACTTTCTGCAGAGTCAATAGCTCCAGACCTCCAAACTTCTGTGGCCTTCACATGAGCTCAAGAACAGTGCGTAGAGAGCTTCATGGAATGGGTTTCCATGGCCGAGCAGCTCATCCAAGCCTTACATCACCAAGTGCAATGCAAAGCGTGGGATGCAGTGGAGTAAAGCACGCCGCCACTGGACTCTAGAGCAGTGGAGACGTGTTCTCTGGAGTGACCAATCACGCTTCTCTGTCTGACAATCCCATGGACGAGCCTGGGTTTGACGGTTGCCAGGAAAACGGGACTTGTCTGACTGCATTGTGCCAAGTGTAAAGTTTGATGGAGGGGGGATTATGGGGTGGGGTTGTTTTTCAGGGGTTGGGCTTGGCCCCTTAGTTCCAGTGAAAGGAACTCTTAATGCTTCAGCATACCAAGACATTTTGGACAATTTCATGCTCCCAACTTTGTGGGAACAGTTTGGGGACGGCCCCTTCCTGTCCCAACATGACTGCGCTCCAGTGCACAAAGCGTCAGTCCATAAAGACATGGATGAGCGAGTTTGGTGTGGAGGAACATGACTGGCCTGCACAGAGTCCCCCAAATGGTCCACAAAACCAAATGTTGAAAACACCTGTTGTTTTATGCATTCACTGCTGAGCTTCTCTCGACACATTTAAAAAGCTTTGCAACCATTTGAGTCAGTCCAGTCAGTTATTTACTATAATCTGATGAACACCAGTGCTAGAATCTACTGTCCGCTCCACTCTTCTCATTGTTTGACACTTTGCTCAGTAGTCTGGAGCGTCTGGCATCTGTTTCCCAGCTCACACACAGTAAAGGGCATGTTGAAGCACTTGAGAGAGCTGCTTGGATTGTGATAAAGGATTCTGTTGATCCCTTTATAAGCGTCTCTCCGCTGGACCTTGATCTACCTGTGCTGCTGGCGGTGAAGAGATCAAACTGCCTTTCACAGCTTCAGGAGAGCGATGCGGTCTGATCTTCATGCCTGTCACCACTCTTCCCTTCACTCACAGCCGTCTGTATTTTTAGTTTGTAGCGCTCACGGTGCGGTGGAGCGACATATATGTGTGTCACAAACACATTCTCAGTTCTGACAATCACACACACATGATGAAGCGAACACTGTTGCCTTGTTGAGTTTGTGTAAAGCCCAAAATGACTTATTGCTACTAATGGGTGTGTGTCGCGAAAACATGTCCAAGAGACAAAAATAAGACGTGATCTTTTGCATAAAGAAAGCTTTTTAGTGGCAGTTTTGTGACAGTATTTTCACCCCGACTGAGCCTGGTTTCTCCCAAGGTTTTTTTCTCCATTCTGATCCTGAAGGAGTTTTGGTTCCTTGCCACCGTTGCCTCTGGCTTTTGGCTTGCTCAGTTGGGGACTCCTAAATCTCATCTATATTTCAGCCGAATCAAATTCTGTTGCATTATTTTCCTGTTAACACTGTGAAGCTGCTTTGAAACAACTGGACTTGTAAAAAGTGCTATATAAATAAAGATGACTTGACCACAATTATATCTTCACTACAAATTTGCATAAAATGTACATTTTTGACTCTCAATATTGACTTTATAAAGACTGTGATTATGATTACAGGCGTAAATATAATTTCTAATCACTACACTCGCTCAGAAGAAAAGGCTTCTGCCAGGCGCTTCATTCCATCATGGGATCACTTTATGCATTTAGATTTAATTAATTTTTTTTATTTTGATTAAACTGCATAAATTGAACAGCTTTTAAACATTCTTAAACAAAACTGAAATAACCTGTTAAACATGAGAGTATTCTGCAATCACTGAAGGCGCTTCTCCTTCTATAGAGCCGATCTGGCATGAGTCAGGAACACTAGAGTTAGACAGAACCCACTCAAGCTTTATTAAGAGTGGAACATGGTTTATAACTCAAAGCTGAAGAATTTATCTTATTTTACACACTTCACCTTAAAGGCAGTTTGGTTGTTTCTTTAGTGTTAATCAGAAGCATAATGAAGATTGATTTCTGTTTGACCTGATGCAAAAATTTGGCTCATCTTGTTCTGATTGATTAAACTCTTTCCACCTGAATTATTGATCAGGACATGAGCGTTTCACACAAGCATGTTTACAAAGTCATCAGAACGTCTTAGAGAGACGACAAATGCTGATCGTGAATCAGATGGAAATGTCAAAGATCCCATGAAAGATTCTTCTGATTCTGAGAGTTACTGAGTTCACATACTGAACTAACTGTAGAGTCATGTTTAATGTGTTTGATGTATTCTCATTAGTATTTATAGACATGCACTATCAATACTGTCAGCATCTAAAACAAACCACAGAGAATTTATAAAGATGTTGATTAATAAAGCAAAATGACTGAAGATAGTATGTCTTGTTTTCTGAAAAAAAAAAAGATAAAAAGGAAGTGAGTTTGTGCTTAAAACAAGAACAAATATCTGAGGTAAGAAAAATAAACAATTCAAAGAGATTTTTTTTTGGCAGATACTTTTTAAACTATGTATTTTGATCTTTTTTCACAAAACAAGCTTCTTCAGTAAATGTATCTTGATTTAAGAATGTTTATAAAATATATCTTATAATATAATTATATAATTACGGCACATGCTTTCAATGACAAATGCTGAACAGTTAATTCATGCGTTCATGAGCTCAAGGCTAGATTACTGTAATGCTTTACTGGGTGGTTGCCCTGCTCGCTTAATAAACAAACTCCAGCTGGTCCAAAACGCAGCAGCTCAAGCTCTTACTAGAACCAGGAAGTATGACCATATTAGCCCGGTTCTGTCAACACTGCACTGGCTCCCTATTAAACATCATATACATTTTAAATCTTGCTTATTACTTACAAAGCACTAAATGGTTTAGCTCCCCAGTACTTGAAGTTGTAGTTGAAGTTGAAGTTTATTCGTCATTACACATGTACAAGTACAGTATAACGAAATGAAGTTTGGAGCAAGCCTCCGGGCCGCAGCCGATTATTCAGGCGCCGCCACACGCTCTCCAGAAATACAAGAATGCAGTTTAGCAAGCATTACATAGCAAAACACAACAAAACATAAACATAAACATAAACATGACACAGTACACGTGGTCACGTGATGGGATTTTTTGTATGGAGTGGGAGAGGAGATAGATAAACAGGCAGACGGTTGGAGGGGGTGGGATCGGGTAGGTTGTGTATGGTGCGAGTGAGTCTGAGATTGTGTTGTGTGAGAATGTTAGCCATAACTTCAGATGTTTTCGAGTTCAGTTCTATGGTTTGTCCTTGAAGGGAGATAAGGCAGTGCACAGGGAAGATGGCAGACAGCTGCCCGGCTGACCTCCCAACCGAGAGATAGGGACCAAGTGAGGTTCGTTGGGCTAGTTGATTAGGTCAGGCAAATACAATTTATTATTTTTAATCCATTTGATGATCTTCGTAATTTGTCCGGATCATAATCAATCAATCAGATCTGGTCCTCAGCATTCGCGTCCGGTCTGTGCAGTTTCCCTAGACATTACGTCCAGCCTCATGGCCAGACCGGTTACAGTCCGTAAAAGTTCACCGGTCTGACCCCCGATAGAGCCCACTCTACCCTGCGTATCCGCAGTCCGGACTGCGTTGTTACGGTTCAGTTCCTCAATTCCTATCACTTTCTGATCTAATTCCTTCAAACGGTCACACACAACCCCGAAGCATTCTTTAATTTCCACAGACAGCGGCTGGGTGAATTTGCTTGCAGCTGTCTTACCAATCTTCCGATAGGTCAGGGCAATCCCAAAGCCAAAGAATAGGAACCCGCCATCAATAATCCAATCATGTATAAATCTTCCGCATCCTCCACGGACAGAGCCTCCAGGCACAGGACTTGCCAGTTGTTCCATGCGTCCCTCACGTACCCTGCGGCAAAGGTCCCGTCCGGGCAGGTGGGTTCTCCCGGGGCACCCTTCCTTAGTGAGAAAATCTTGTCGATTGCGCTGATTGACCAGTTAATCAATTCCATTTCAGTATTTTCAAGAGTCCAGCAGAGCAGCAGTCAGAGAAGAGAAGAGACGAAACACTAGACAAAACAAAACAGCGCAAGAGCCAGCAGGGAACAGAGAGAAAAACACGTCTGCACGGATAGAAGGACAGAAAGGACAGTACTTGAGCGACTCTTAACGCATTATACTCCATCACGTCTATTACGGTCTCAAAACTCTGGCCAGTTGATAATACCTAGAATATCAAAATCAACTGCAGGCGGTCGATCCTTTTCCTATTTAGCACCTAAACTCTGGAACAGTCTTCCTAGCATTGTTCGGGAAGCAGACACACTCTGTCAGTTTAAATCTAGACTAAAAACGCATCTCTTTACTATGGCTTACACATAAAACATTATCAATCTCTATTATTCAAATCAGTAAATGATTGTTAGGCTGCATTAACTAGGTCAGCCGGAACCGGGAACACTTCCCATAACACCTGATGTACTCGTTACATCATAAGAAGAATGGCATCTACACTAATGTTAGTCTCTCTGTTTATCTGTTTACTGCAGTCAGCCGGATCCGGGCCGTATCCAGATCAGATGGTGGACCAGCGCCTGGACATGACCAACTCATCCCTGAAGTGTCTGCAGAGAGCGGGTCAACTAGACTCTCCCATCCTTCCCTTCACTTCCCCTCTGTACAGATAAAAACATTATCGAAATGATTCCCATTCACATGGATCTGCGGAAACGACTAAAAACGCGGTATTATGCAGACAAGTCATTTGGCAGTAATTTTGTAAAGAAAAACTACACACTTGCGCACATACGCATTTAGACACGGTTGTCTATAGACTAAAGACGTGATGCTTACGTGCCGTCACCGTTCCCACAGATTCACGTTTTTTGACGTTTACACAAAGATTATAGCGGTATTGTTTCAAAACTATTTCAAAACCTTTTTCAATTTCAAAGTTTGCGTTCTCTTGTCTCCAAACTCTGTTGCCATGCAAATGAACAGCCAGAACACATTAAAAGTTTTCTATTTTAGTTGAAAATGGTGTCGTGTAAGTGACCCAAAGTAAATAACTAATGATTTTACAATAGAAATGCATCAATCATAAACTTACTTTAGCCTTTTTTTAGAGCTGATGTACAGCGAAAACAATCTCTCTTCCTTTAATCTCCTGTTATCACTGTAAAGCTGCTTTGAAACAATCTGTTGTGAAAGCGTTGTATAAATGAAGGAGACTTGACTTTAGATATTTGTGCTGGAGTTTTACAGTAAAAGCTGCTGGACGTCTGGGATGAATTGCAAAACCAAAATCTAAACTTCAAACGTTTGCATCTTTAGAAGATAGCATGTGTGCATGTCCAAACTCTGCCCACCTGACCTCGGCCTCCTCTGGATGGACACGCAGAGCTGCCAATTAGCAGCATTTGTGGCAGCATGTGCCGGGCGTCCGTGAGGAGGTGTGGGGCGCCAGCCGTCCGGTCCGCGTCCGAGGTGAAGAGCGCACCACATGGAGCACAGCGGGACAGATCGTCACCTGTGCTGGTGTCAAACGCCCCCTTACTGCCCATCACAGAGCCCAAACACCTCATCTCACACACCAGAGTTACTGTAGACATGTCACACATATCTCGTCTTCTTCATTAGTAAAACTGCATTATTTCTGTCTTTTTCTGCTGCAACTTTCTTCTTTCTGACTGTGAAAGATTCAATATTACCCATGTTTAGTTGGAATTATTACACCGCCC
>CM031951.1:6537516-6542516 GCA_018749465.1 Paracanthobrama guichenoti | reverse complement strand
TATGGGTGTTGAAGTTTTCCTCTTTGGCAAAAGGGAAGCCAGCAGCCCATTTCTCTGTTGTGTCTAATCAGGGACTGTAGCTTTGATCTCAGTTTTGAGTTATATTGAAAGCCCATTTTGCCAGCACTGAATTCCCCTTTAAGCTCTATATTGACAGCATTTGTGGCATGATGACCATAGGGAATAATTTCGACTTGTCACAGTTAGGCACAATGGAAGAATAGGGGGAAATGAACAAAGCGGCCCTCTCATCTCACATCAGGCAGTGTTGAAGGCACATTTGTGTGGATTTAAATTGAAAGTGAAATAAACTCACTCAGAGGAAAGATTGAATGCTCATGGGTTTCTCTTTCACAGCTCAGGAGTCAACAAAGTTTCTCATTAGAAGAGAAACAATAATAAATAGCCATAAAACAGGTTATGATGACAAGAAAGAGACGTCCACACATCAGTTGATCTGAACATCAGATGATCCTCGGCCGGTTCTGGGCATGGGCTGAGCCCACCCAATCAGAGTTTAGGAACGGAAACTGTTTATCTGTTTTTACGATTTGTGTATTAATTAAAACAATCTGAGGTGGGCTCTGTGTTGAAAGGTTTGATGAAGGGCTGTAGAATGCCCCAAACAATCACAAAAATAACAGCAGAAATGTGCAGCGTCTCCCCTTTATTCGCTGTCGGGGCGCACGACCTTCAGTAAAGCAGAGGCTGCACTCACAGACACATTTGCGTGCTATAAGGTGTGAATTAAGATGAATTGTATTCGTGAATATGTATCTTGTAAATATTAATATACAGCTCTGATTTGATTTTTGATTCAAAGTTGAAATTAGCTATAAAAAAAACCTCGCTCATTTAAGAGCGTGCATTTATTGCATGGACAGACTCAGAGGAGCTAGAACATAACTGTAGGTGTTTAAATGCATATGCATATAGTTCAGTTGAAATCTTGCCCTCTTTGGCTTACTGTTAAACTGAATATACGAGGTAAACTGTCTGCTTAAATAAAAGCACTGAAATAAGAATGCGCTGTTTATATCTTTTATAGCAGTTTAGGGTCATCCACACATTGCGGTTAAAACGCGAGACGCAGGTCAGTGCAGGTCTAGAGACTATAACACAGTTTCGGCTCATAGGAATTTAAACGCAGTTTATAAAGCCACGCCATGCACGATACTCTGCAAAAGTATGGAAACGAGATGCGAGCGCAACAGTCAAACACTAGGGCGAGGTTTACGTTAAAAACTATAGAAAAGTAGCGCAATGGAAATTGGAATGAAAAAACTGTTCTGTGTAGCATTTAATTACCCCTTTCCACGCAATTAAAGTTGCATTCATTGCTATAGTAACAGGCTTCCATTCTGTTTTCTTTCCAAATTATCACTGGACAGTAGAAAAATTAAAATATTAGCATTTTATTCAAAGTAAAGATAAAAAAATGTCATGTAGGTGTGCTATATAACACCCAAAAAAAAAAAAAAAAAAAAAAAAAAAGCCCACCCAGGATATCTGCCAGCCCACCCTTCTATAGGTACCTAGAACCGGGCCTGTGGTTGATGCATGATTTTGTGCTTGAGTTATGTGATTGTGTTATATGTGACCCTGGACCACAAAACCAGTCATAAGGGTCAATTTCTTTAAATTGAGATTTATAGATCATCTGAAGCTGAATAAATAATCTTTCCACTGATGTGTGGTTTGTTAGGACAATATGTGGCAAATATTTGAAAATCTGGAATCTGAGGGTGCAAGAAAATCTCCTGTAAAGTTGTCCAAATGAAGTCCTTAGCAATGCATATCACTACTAATAATACATTTATGACATATTTACGGTAGGACATTTACTAAATATCTTCATGAACATGATCTTAATATCCTAATGATGTTTGGCATCAAATGTATAATGTTGACCCACACAGTGTGTTGTTGGCTATGGCCACAGATATACCCGTGACACGCAGCGCTGCGGTTGGGCTCCGGGAGCACAGATATCTAACTTCTCCATTGGTGGTTTGCAAATTTGAATTGTGCCTCTGTTTGTATTTAAAGGAACCTACACACACCTGTAATATTTTATCCCTGGTGAAGGCCTGTGCGCTGGAACGCGTTGGCAAAAGGAAACATTACTCTTTCAACTCCATCTTTTGTTTATTCTGACCCCTTGACGTCACAAGTGTTGCTGGTATTGTCCAAAAATGCTTTTACTCATAATTTATCGAAGTGCTTCAATAAAAATAAATGAAGTAAATAACTGTTAATTTTCTAAATAAACGAAACCATTTTAAATATAAATAAATAAAACGACCAGTCTAAATAATGTTCTGTGGTTTTCAGCATTATGCCACAAATATTGCTGGATATTCAAAAGAATTATGATCAACAAGAAAGAAATGATCTTCATCAGCATGAAAGTGTTTCGCACAGTTCTAAGGCATCATCAGTATGCGCAGAGTTCGGCACTCGGGCGATAACGGATCCGCCAGCAGAAGAGCCAGAGCGGCAAGCGTCGGCCAAACCTCCCGTTCTGAGCGGCTGGCCATAAGCTTCAGGCAAATAGGAAACTGGTGGCATGTTCTCAGTCTAAATCCTCGGCATGCTCCGTCACCTTTGCCTAAATGGCCTTTGATTCTCTGGCCGTGAGAGCAAAGCTCCAAATGAAAGGCTGGGACAATGGGGCGAGGTTTAACTCATCAGTAAATAAGGTTCCCCTGTTCTTCAGCAGAGGTGAAGGCCGCTCGTCGGCGCTGAAGTCACAGCATTGTCTGCGCCCGCCGAGAGCCTGCTTGTTACGCCCGTCTGAATCTCATTGGAGACTTTGCTCAAAAGCAGAGAAAAGTCAAATTGCCAGAGTCTCTCTGCTCCACCAGATTTACTTCAAAGTTTCCCCTTCGGCCGCAGTCTGAGCACGTGCGTGGAACCGCGCTCAATCGGACACACATCCACCTTATTTTGAGACGAGAGCTGTTTTCTGTGATTGTGCCAGACGTCTGAGTTATTGAATAAGAAAGTGCGGTGGGCCAAACAGTAAAACAGTTATCACTGTGTTTATGATTATGATAATTACGTCCAGAATGAGGTGGATAGTAGGGGCTTGTTTGGGCCTTTTCCCCCCGGGATTGGGTCTGTGTGACTTTCTCATCATTTCTCCTAACGCAGGGACCCACGGGGTCGGTGGCAGGCCCACAATGCGGCCGTTGTATGGTTCCTGTCAGCGGGCTCAAGTAAGGCTTCCTGTTCATTAGGCATCTTTTCACCTCGCCACAATGAGCCGACTCAGCTGCAATGCCGCGCTGACGCCCAGCCCCTCAATGCCTCGTCAAAGCCTTTAAATGCTGTTTATGCACGCCATTGTTGTTCTTTGTGTGGCCGCTCTTAATGCGCAGCGAGTCGTCTGCTTTTGTGGCACCGAGCGCTACATTATCCCAGCCTGTGTGGCTTCAGATTCAGACCGCTGGCTTTTCAACACAAAGTGCACAAAGCTACAGAAATGGACCTGTCCGCTGTAAATCAATCGCTTGCCTTTATAATGCAACATCATTAAAACACCATGAAATCAAACTTTGGCTTTTGTGGCTTTTAGTGTAACTGTAGTTTTGAGCTCTTCTATATGCTGGTGTACTCCTAAAATACGTACTGTAATTAAAAAATAAAATGTCATTATTTAAATGAGCAATATCAGACGAGTAGCTGTGCGATATGGCTGGAGATATGATTCGGCTGTAGGTAATCACTGATATACAGTCATACCGGATGGCTACGAGTGTGATATTGCGTTTATACAACAGTTCGACGGCACAAGTGTGTGAATAAATCAACGGAGTGTCTTTTGTGCAGAACTACTTCCTTCCACCGGATTCACATCTCAAGTTTGACAGTCGAGCTCAAGCCTCCGTCACTGATTCAGAAGCATCACTTTAGAGCGAGAAACGTCGCTTTAGAGTCGCTTTAGTGAAGATTATTGTGTTATGAGCAGAATATTACAGAGAGAGATCAACTAAACGAGTGTATCTGCATCTCATATAGCATTCATTCTTCAGCTCCATAATATTATATCCATTAAAACATCCGTTTGAATGTCCACTGAGGAAAGGGATATCTCGCCAGCACTGACACAACTTCCCTGTTTACAACCGTCACTCATGAAGACGGTGTTTGCCTCCATCTAGTGGTGTAATAATGAAACTGTCACTGAAGTCAACTATTGCAATCACTGACGGACCCTTTCTCAATACCAAAGGCGGCATATTATTTATATAACATAATATTTATTATGAAAGAACAATAGCCATTATCAAAGACATCGGGAAATAAACACAAGCAAACAATTCAGTCACACGCACAAAAGTGGCGCTCTAGTACAGGATTAAGTTAAATATAGCCTAAATATAAAGTTATAAAACTTAATTTTCCCCTTAACCCAAACCAATTTGCTCTGGAACATGTTATAGATTAATAAGAGCGAAGGTTGCCCATTTGATATACATATGAATTATATCTCGTGTGTAACCACTCTCTACATCCAGTAAGAGCCGCTCAGATCCCCGAGGCCTGTCCGAGATGAAGCTGTTCTCGGCGGGTACACGAGCACTGAACGGCCGCTGACGCTGGAGCTCACATCTGAGAAAGCGTCTGAACAAACCCTAAAACATTACATATGAGTCACATATTTGAGTCTAAATAACTACATTCTCACTTAAAAACTGTTAAAACTACATTTCGTGACACAATAACATTAGTATTTTCTACTTATGGAGGATTTGCAAACTAGAATAAGAAGGTTCCCCGCTGACCAAACTAAAGCCTTGAGGGATACTTCACCTTCATGCAAACTTTAATAGCGCTGTGATCATAGAAAGCTTGTTAAACGTTTCCAGGTCGCATTCATGTTGTTGCATGTTCGTGTCACTCTGACATCGAGGACTGATTTAGTTTAAATCGCTTCATGCGACACTGAAATTGTCAGAGTTAATACACAAATATGAAACAAAATAATAAATCTG
>CM031951.1:6517516-6535016 GCA_018749465.1 Paracanthobrama guichenoti | reverse complement strand
CAATTAAATAAATAAAATGAGAAATGTTGCCTTGGCAAATAGCTGAAATAATTGAAGTTTAGTTTTGTATATTATTTCAGTGAACACTTATTTTATTTCAAGCAGCACATGTTTATGGCTGTAGTTTTAGTTTGAGTGGACTATAATAACGCTGACAGGTCATTCAGAAAATAAACCCTGATCCTCGACCCTAACTGCTTGTTTTACAGTATTTGGCTAGTTGTTATTTTACATTTGGCCTAGTTTGAGTTATTATTAAATTATTTTCAGCAAATCAAATGGTGATTTTTAAAAAATATTTTATGTCATAAAATGGGCAGCATACTGTCTGTGATGTTTTTCAGCATTATGTTTTTAGATATTTCCTTTTCCCCTAAAGATCAATGAAGTCGAGTATAGAATAACTAACAACTAGCGACCAAGGCTGGTACTGCACATTAGCATTAGCACTGGCCAGTCAGTCTTGATAGTTAATCAGTTGTTGGTTTTATCAACTAGCTCGTCAAATGTGTTTAAGCATTACTGCTTTAGGACTGGGTGATAGGACGATATGTATTGTGGCGATGATATAAAGTGTGAATTGTCATTTTAAATGGTGGTATGCAAATATATTTTAGTGGGCAGGAGTTTCTGACACGTTAAGGGCCGTTCACACACATTCCACTGTAAACACACAAAATTACATCTTCAACCGCTGCGCTCACGTTTCATGCGGGACATGATCGTGCATGATCTAAAACTGTGATGCTCAAGTTAAAAGAAGTTCAACTTTTTAAAAATGCATCTCTAAACCTTGAAATTTTTTCATTCCACTGACCTGCGTCTCACAAAGACGTGTTCTGTGTGAACCGGCCCCAGAGCGGTAATAAACATGGAACATTTCTCAGTAGAGCGCCGCGGGTGTGACGTCAGAACACACAAGACTAATTCACTTAACACAATATGAGCCCTATTGTACCGATCTGAGCTCAGGGTCTGAAGCTCACGGTGCAGGAGCTCTTAGGGCGTGTCCGTATCCATGTTTGCTAGTTTAACAATGGGAAAAACGGTTGGCGTGTCTGGCTCATGGTCGAAAAAAGGGTTGTCCCTTGTCTCTTTATGAATCATGGGTTTGTTTTGGGCGTAACGTGCTATAAACCAATCAGAGTCTCATCTCCCTTTCCCTTTAAAAGCCAGTTGTGCTCTCACCATGAGCGGATTCACTATTTACATGAGGAGAGACTGAACGCTTCTCCAGTGTGTGTGTGTGTGTGTGTGAGAGAGTGTGTGTGTGAGTGTGTGTGTGTGTGTGAGTGTCTGTGTGAGTGTGAGAGTGTGTGTGTGAGAGTGTGTGTGTGTGTGTGTGTGTGTGTGTGTGTGCTGCTGCGCATCTCTGTGTGTGTAATAATCAGAGTGTGTGTGTGTGTGTGTGTGTGCTGCTGCGCGTCCCTGTGTGTGTAATAATCAGAGAGTGTGTGTGTGTGTGTGTGTGTGCGCTGCTGCGCATCCCTGTGTGTGTGTGTGTGTGTGTGTGTGTGCTCTTGCATCCCTGTGTGTGTAATAATCAGAGAGAGTGTGTGTGTGTGTGTGTGCGCTGCTGCGCGTCCCTGTGTGTGTGTGTGTGTGTGTGTGTGCTGCTGCGCATCCCTGTGTGTGTAATAATCAGAGTGTGTGTGTGTGTGTGTGTGTGTGTGTGTGTTGTGCTCCTCCTATAGGCTCATATTACTAACACACCCTTTAAATAACACACAGATACTGCACTATTGACTTTAGAGCAGGTTTGTGTTGGTCAGTGGTCAGTGGTTTTCAGTTCCTCACAATAGCAGCGCTCCATCAGTGCTCCTGATCACACCTGGTGTTCAGACCAGACGCCCATGGGTGAACAGATGCGCCAGTGCGTTTGATATTTAAACACCGTGGAGCTGGACGTGACCATGAGAACTGTGTCATGCCTGGCATGTATGATAGGGCCCTTCATGTGTAAAATAAAGCCTGTGGTAAATATAACTTGACAATACTTTGACATTTTGTTCTACAACGTAAATTACACACACAAATAGCGAAAACGCAGATTTTGAAGCAGTGACGTTCATATTTGAGAGTGTATGATTTTAATAAGACAGTTTGGAATGCGAGTGTGTGCAGTGAACGTCGCAGAACAAAACGTCAAAGTATCGTCAAGTTATGTTTACCACAGGCTTTACTGTACTCATAAACTGAAAACCCCATAGGAAAATCTGGAAGGAACCAGTGGAGAATCTTGATCCAGTTTTTTTCTGTGAGTGTGTGAGAGACTTCAGGTTCATTTGCTGCTGAACGGAAATAACCATAGACTGTAAAATATGGACGACGTGCCTTCACCTTCTTCCATTATAGAAAAGTGAAGTCGCCAATGTCCGAATATAGAAATTAAAGCTAAAACTCCAATCTCCTCCCGAAAATGTCCGTTGGTGCGTCAGTGACTACTCGCTCAGTAAACTGTCAATCACAACTGTCAATCATAATGTCACACCCCCTGTTTTTATAGCGTCAAATAACTAACTTAAACCAAACTTATTTAACAAACAAACTACCTAAAATGACAGAAACCATCTTTGGAAAAAAAATTATTTGAAGTGAAATTTGATTGTTTAGTTTGTCTTGTGTCCCATTAGAATACATGTAGAGGGCGGGGCTTATGAGCTTTACTGGGACCAGCCACCAGGGGGCGATCGAGACGCGTCGGCTTCAGTTTTCAGGACGTATGTGGCATAACGAGTGCAGGAAGCGGTAAGACTGTTTGCGTGGTTATAATTACAACAGTACATTGAAATAATATGGTAACAATTAACTGTTTTGTACAACTAAAAATAACTGGAAGTGAATGACATATTAAACTGAAGTCTTTTTATTTTAAATACATTCTCATGTATTTAAGCCCATCTAAACACGTGAAGGAAGTTTCTCTTTTATCCTCATTGAGTCGAGAGCTGAAGAGACGTTCCTTCTGGTGGCCCCACTTGAAATGACATCCATTAAGTCGTCTGCTGTTTCGGGATTGATTTAATGAAGGCCTTCTCTCTTCTCTCTTTCTGGCCTTCGAGGACTTTGAAATCAAGTGTTAGCACGTATTGCTCCTGGCTGATATTTTCATTAAGTGCATTCTTATCAAATAATGAAACCAGGAATCTGGCTCTTCCCAAATGCCATTACCTCACCAATAAAAAGCTTTCCAGAGTAATTTTTTTAGACGGGATAATTTGAGGGTGTTTGCCATGCCAGACTCGCCAGACTTCAATTCATTTCTATTCTACACCTACAGATTCACCTGTTTGATTACCTCTCTTTATGCATTTCTTAAAGCAATAATCCACGAGAGGCTCAGTGATTATTGCTTTAATAACAAAGTGAGAATAGCAATACTCTGAAAACACAGCCAATCCAACCTGAGATATCCGTTGTGTGAAAATGCTACAACTTTATCTGCTGAAGAGGGTGATTCTGCATGCGGCATTAATATTCGCCCTCCTCCAGATAATCACAGCGCCGTTGATTTGTGTGCATTGATTAAGTGACAGGAGCTGTCACCACCCTAAAGCATGGTTATTAATTATTTTCCTATTGATATCATAACTGAATCAACAATGATTTCAGCAAGTGAAAGGGATTTCTCATCAGACGCAACACTGTGAATTACAAAGCTTGTGGTTTTAATCAGCATGACATGGTGTAAAATCTTTAACGTTTTAATCAATCTTTAATCTTTAGAGACAGCCCACTTTAAATCTTTTATTTATAAGAATAATTGATTGGATGGCTTTTGCAGGAAGTTGGTGTTGACAGCACTTTGTTTGTTTGTTTGTTCTGAAATATGCAGGAAAGGATGAGCTGAAAGCAACGGTGTGTGTCGAAATCCCGGTCCGTGCTTTATAATACAAAAGCTTTTCAAACTCTTTCGTCTGACAGCTTTACTGGAACTGCTTCTCTTTTGCCAAGATACTATACAAGTCTTAAAGACACACATGGAGAGCAAAAGAATATATCTCATATATATATATATATATATATATATATATATATATATATATATATATATATATATATATATACATATACATATATATATATATATATATACATATACATATATATATATATATATATATATATATATATATATATATATATATATATATATATCGATATTACTGCATATCAGCACGGCTGTGATTCGGTCGTAGGTAATCTCTCCATACCGGATGGCTACGAGTGTGATATTGCGTTTATACAACAGTTCGACGGCACAAGTGTGTGAATAAATCAACGGAGTGTCTTTTGTGCAGAACTACTTCCTTCCACCGGATTCACATCTCAAGTTTGACAGTCGAGCTCAAGCCTCCGTCACTGATTCAGAAGCATCACTTTAGAGCGAGAAACGCGCTTAGAGTCGCTTTAGTGAAGATTATTGTGTTATGAGCAGAATATTACAGAGAGATCAACTAAACGAGTGTATCTGCATCTCATATAGCATTCATTCTTCAGCTCCATAATATTATATCCATTAAAACATCCGTTTGAATGTCCACTGAGGAAAGGGATATCTCGCCAGCACTGACACAACTTCCCTGTTTACAACCGTCACTCATGAAGACGGTGTTTGCCTCCATCTAGTGGTGTAATAATGAAACTGTCACTGAAGTCAACTATTGCAATCACTGACGGACCCTTTCTCAATACCAAAGGCGGCATATTATTTATATAACATAATATTTATTATGAAAGAACAATAGCCATTATCAAAGACATCGGGAAATAAACACAAGCAAACAATTCAGTCACACGCACAAAAGTGGCGCTCTAGTACAGGATTAAGTTAAATATAGCCTAAATATAAAGTTATAAAACTTAATTTTCCCCTTAACCCAAACCAATTTGCTCTGGAACATGTTATAGATTAATAAGAGCGAAGGTTGCCCATTTGATATACATATGAATTATATCTCGTGTGTAACCACTCTCTACATCCAGTAAGAGCCGCTCAGATCCCCGAGGCCTGTCCGAGATGAAGCTGTTCTCGGCGGGTACACGAGCACTGAACGGCCGCTGACGCTGGAGCTCACATCTGAGAAAGCGTCTGAACAAACCCTAAAACATTACATATGAGTCACATATTTGAGTCTAAATAACTACATTCTCACTTAAAAAACTGTTAAAACTACATTTCGTGACACAAAAAATATATTTTATATTTTCACATCACAATATATTTTCTACTTATGGTGGATTTGCTCGACCGCCATGACAGTTGCCGCAGGCGGAGCGATACACACGGTGAAGCGGTTCCAGTGATGATACTGGGGGAATATCACATCATCTGATTCCAGAGCCAGAAAGAACTGCTGATATATATATATATATATATATATATATATATATATATATATATATATATATATATATATATATATATATATATATATATATATATATATATATATATATAATTCCAGATATATTTCCTAAAAAATATTTTAGGATGTTTGTATAGTTTTACTGAAACTGCTGCTGATTAAGCATGTGATCTTCTGCTCACGAGCTCTCGTGTTAAACGGCCGCGTGTGATAACGGCGAGAGCAGGACTCGGTTGTGTCTTAAGAGGATTTGTAGTGTTCCTCGTGTCACGAGGTTATCGGTCCAGATAGCTTGTGCCCGTGCAGCCGACAGCTTCGAGTAATCGCACTGACCTGCTGTTATCAGTGGCCGGAGCGAGCGATAGGCTCTCGAGCGCTAACAGCACAGCCGCTCTCAATACCTGCATACGTTTAACCGCTGGAGCGCAGACGGGATCAAACCGCCACGTTTCACTGAGCTTAAAGGTCAAACCCAACAAGGCTACTGGGAATTAAACACATTCAAACACATACACACTGAAATGGATGTTTGAGCCATTTTAACTGAAAGCATATGTCAGTTTACTCTCAACATGCACACCAGTAATGCATTTATTCTACACTGTAAACCCGAACGTTCCCAGTAATGAACTGGTTTGAGTAGAGCCGACTCAAATTAAACAAATGAGTTTCTTTAATGAGTATTTAGAACTTTCTCTTTCTTTTGAGTTCTCAAAACTGACACATTTTTAGTTTCTGAATTGTTTCATTATTTAAGAGAAAGAGGGAAATTTGGGCTTTGCTTAAAACCAAGTCACAGACTGACATACCCCATTGCATTATTCTACATATTCATCACTAGTGTAGCTGCGGTGTTCCTGCTGTATATACACTAGTGGAGCTGCTGTATATACACTAGTGGAGCTGCTGTATATACACTAGTGGAGCTGCTGTATATACACTAGTGGAGCTGCTGTATATACACTAGTGGAGCTGCTGTATATACACTAGTGGAGCTGCTGTATATACACTAGTGGAGCTGCTGTATATACACTAGTGGAGCTGCTGTATATACACTAGTGGAGCTGCTGTATATACACTAGTGGAGCTGCTGCTGCTGTATTACACTGCTGTATATACACTAGTGGAGCTGCTGTATATACACTAGTGGAGCTGCTGTATATACACTAGTGGAGCTGCTGTATATACACTAGTGGAGCTGCTGTATATACACTAGTGGAGCTGCTGTATATACACTAGTGGAGCTGCTGTATATACACTAGTGGAGCTGCTGTATATACACTAGTGGAGCTGCTGCTGCTGTATATACACTAGTGGAGCTGCGGTATATACACTAGTGGAGCTGCTGTATATACACTAGTGGAGCTGCTGTATACACTAGTGGAGCTGCTGTATATACACTAGTGGAGCTGCGGTATTCCTGCTGTATATACACTAGTGGAGCTGCTATATGGTATTCCTGCTGTATATACACTAGTGGAGCTGCGGTATTCCTGCTGTATATGTATATACACTAGTGGAGCTGTATATACGGTATGGAGCTGCTGTATATACACTAGTGGAGCTGCTGTATATACACTAGTGGAGCTGCTGTATATACACTAGTGGAGCTGCTGTATATACATATACTGTATATACACTAGTGGAGCTGCTGTATATACACTAGTGGAGCTGCTGTATATACACTAGTGGAGCTGCTGTATATACACTAGTGGAGCTGCTGTATATACACTAGTGGAGCTGCTGCTATATACACTAGTGGAGCTGCGGTATTCCTGCTGTATATACACTAGTGGAGCTGCTGCTGTATATACACTAGTGTAGCTGGTATTCCTGCTGTATATACACTAGTGGAGCTGCGGTATTCCTGCTGTATATACACTAGTGGAGCTGCGGTATTACACTGCTGTATATACACTAGTGGAGCTGCTGTATATACACTAGTGGAGCTGCTGTATATACACTAGTGGAGCTGCTGTATATACACTAGTGGAGCTGCGGTATTCCTGCTGTATATACACTAGTGGAGCTGCTGTATTCCTGCTGTATATACACTAGTGGAGCTGCTGTATATACACTGGAGCTGGATATATACACTAGTGGAGCTGCTGTATATACACTAGTGGAGCTGCTGTATATACACTAGTGGAGCTGCTGTATATACACTAGTGGAGCTGCTGTATATACACTAGTGTGGTATTCCTGCTGTATATACACTAGTGGAGCTGCTGTATATACACTAGTGGAGCTGCTGTATATACACTAGTGGAGCTGCTGTATATTCCTGCTGCTGTATATACACTAGCTGCTGTATAGCTGCTGGATTGGAGCTGCTGTATATACACTAGTGGAGCTGCTGTATATACACTAGTGGAGCTGCTGTGTATTCCTGCTGTATATACACTAGTGGTGGAGCTGCTGTATATACACTAGTGGAGCTGCTACACTAGTGGAGCTGCTGTATATACACTAGTGGAGCTGCTGTATATACACTAGTGGAGCTGCTGTATATACACTAGTGGAGCTGCTGTATATACACTAGTGGAGCTGCGGTATTCCTGCTGTATATACACTAGTGGAGCTGCTGTATATACACTAGTGGGCGCTGGGCACACAACCTAACATGAGGTTAGTTGTAACACACATGGTTTAACACTTTCCACACATGCCAGGATGATGAAACTTAGTGTATTTACTCATTGACATATCAACATTATTTAGAGAAATGTTTTTGGAAGTCTTTGGAAGAGATCACTGAACATTTATTTAACCAGCAAAAGTACATTTCTTACTTAAGTTTATTTTTCATCTCTGTTTTTCATGTTTATTTAAAATGAGACAAATCTGATATTGTAATCTTCTATCTGTCATTGAAGAGTTGAGATGTTCTTTAATGATCTAACAGCAGAAGAGCCGGGGTTAATCCCAGCGGAGACGGCGGGTGTGTTTCACACTGAGCTCCTATCAGAACTACACTGTTATATTCTATACTTTAATGAACTCTTTTGAGAAAGCATGAGAAAAGGCTGAATACAGACTGAGAGTCAATGTTCAGAAATGATGCGTTATTATTATTATGTTGTAACTCTGCTGTATAGCGGCCTTTAGATTAATGTGTTGGTCAAACTCAAACATTTGTATATTTTTAATGATTAAAAAATGCCAATGTTTTATTTTAAAAAGTTAATAATTGTATTTTATTGACAAAATATTTTAGTTTGTCATGGATTTTTTTTTTATTTATATCAGATAATATTTTAATCTGTCATGTGGTGATGTTATAATGAACCCCACCTATGGGGCATGTTGTCACGTTTCACTTCCATTCTTTCGGGATAAATCAAGAAAAAAATATACACTGTATTAATAAAACAAAACCACATAATTGTACTAGATGTGTGAAATTAATGTGGGAAAAAATAAATACTCTAAACCCCAAGTGGATTTACACAAACTGAGAGGGTCAAAAAGCGTTAGGCTGTGCCCCGCTCTCCCCTATATATAGTAGTTTAATGTAGTACAGACACTAAAACTCTGTAAACTTGAATTTGATTGTGTCTCACATAGTAATTTTCATTTTGGGTGAACTATTTGCAATATATTGTCACTATCCACAATACATATTGTTGGATTTTTGTATTGCCATATACACTGATCAGGCATAACATTATGACAGGTGAAGTGAGTAACACTGATGATCTCTTCCTCACTCCTGTTAGTGGGTGGGATATATTAGGCAGCAAGTGAACATTTTGTCCTCAAAGTTGATGTGTTAGAAGCAGGAAAAATGGGCAAGCGTAAGGATTTGAGCGAGTTTGCCAAGGGCCAAATTGTGATGGCTAGACGACTGGGTCAGAGCATCTCCAAAACTGCAGCTCTTGTGGGGTGTTCCCGGTCTGCAGTGGTCAGGATCTATCAAAAGTGCTCCAAGGAAGGAACAGTGGTGAACCAGCCACAGGGTCATGGGCGGCCAAGGCTCATTGATGCACGTGGGGAGCGAAGGCTGGCCCGTGTGGTCCAATCAAACAGACGAGCTACTGGAGCTCAAAATGAATGAATGAATGAGGCATTTATATAACGCTTTCATATGTACTACTGTACACCCAAAGCGCTTTACACTCATGTCAGGAGTCTCTCCTCACAGAGACTTGTGAGGGGGGGGTTGTCTTCTTTTGGTGCCCTATGCGCAGCGCGTGATGCGCGTGGAGGAAGCGGTGGCACTGCATCACGTGGATGGCCGGGTGCGTGTGCGTGGCTTACCTGGGGAACACATGGCACCAGGATGCACTATGGGAAGAAGGCAAGCCGGCGGAGGCAGTGTCATGCTGGATCTCAATTCCCCAGATCTCAAACAAATCGAGCATCTGTGGGATGTGCTGATCAAACAAGTCCGATCTATGGAGGCCCCACCTCACAACTCACAGGACTTAAAGGATCTGCTGCTAACATCTTTTGGTGCCATATACCACAGCACACCTTCAGGGGTCTAGTGGAGTCCATGCCTCGACGGGTCAGCAAAAGGGGGACCAACACAATATTAGGAAGGTGGTCATAATGTTATGCCTGTTTGGTGTATTGTGACATGATATATTGTTACAACCCTAGTAAATACAGTAAAATGCAAACATCTACTCTGTAAAAAATGAGTAGTAAATAAAACACAGCTTATTGAAGAGCATTGTACAAGAAAATACTATTTTGGTTTCTTTGTGAATATTTTTTAAATTTAGTAGCAATTGTTTCAATGTAAATCCGATATTTTTCAGGATAATCTTCAGATAATCTTCCAACAGAGAAAAATAGACTTGAAGAGGGAATATTTGGGTTTAAACCCAAATGATCTAGACAGTGTTTGAAGCGTCACAGACTGACATACACCTGCCGTAAATGCTAACGCTAACGCTAACCCTGACACAGCAGTTTATTGCGTTTGCAGAGAAGACAATCCCAGAATGCAGTGTGCAAGATCAGTGAAAAAATTATCTAAGATCAGAGACTAAATGAGAGAAATGTTGATATGATTCATTGAACACAGAAATGCATCAGCAATCGAATCTGATTAAAAAATGTTTATATCATTGCGTGTTTTTATGCTTCAAACCTTTCTAAGTTCAAGTTTTGCACACGCACACGAAGATCGGCTCATGAACAGTGGAGCAAACACAAATTCTGCGCAATAGCCTCATATTTCTACAGCACATATGGCTGTTTTCTGTGGTTTCTCTCCGGCCTCAGCAATCTTTCAATCTTCCACCAAAGTTTTCCTCCTCTTCTTCTTCTAACATTGATCATTGGGGCATAACCAATATGAAGGATTATCCATTCTATGGGCTGCTTATGGAAGCATTTTTGCTAAAGGCAGCCATGCAAATTATTACTTACTGCCCTGTAAGCTGATAACACAAATTAGATGCCTATTAAATGTGAACAATGTATATAGAATTAAACAGAGGAGAAAAAGATTGAAAATGATACCTGGATGCCTGTGACGAGACGCTGAAGTCACGTGATGGGCGCTATATGTCAATGTCATGTTACTCTTAAAGTCATCCAGGGTTATTATCGTTACATAAAACCATAGCAACATTCTCACTGAAGTACTACAATAACTAAAATTAAATGAAAACTTAATAATATGGAATTATATGCTTATAATGCATTAATTAATTGCACTAATTTAGTAACTGGGGTCGATTTTGATTTCATGTCAACATTATTGATGCCCTTAAGCAAAAATCATTGCAACACCATAGCAACCAGCCAGGACACCCGAGCAGCTGCCTAGCAACACCCCAGAAACTGTCCACTATACAAATGAGCCTGGATGATGTGTTAGTTCCAGTGAAAGGAACTCTCAATACTTCACCAAGACATTTTGGACAATTTCATGCTCCCAACTTTGTGGGAACAGTTTGGGGACGGCCCCTTCCTGTCCCAACATGACTGCGCTCCAGTGCACAAAGCGTCGGTCCATAAAGACATGGATGAGCGAGTTTGGTGTGGAGGAACTTGACTGGCCTGCACAGAGTCCTGACCTCATCCCGATAGAACACCTTTGGGATGAATTAGAGCGGAGACTGCGAGCCAGGCCTTCTCGTCCAACATCAGTGCCTGACCTCACAAATGCGCTTCTAGAAGAATGGTCAAAAATTCCCATAAACACACTCCTAAACCTTGTGGAAAGCCTTCCCAGAAGAGCTGAAGCTGTTAGAGCTGCAAAGGGTGGGTCATCCAACAGCTCTCGTGATTGGACGGCGGTGATAGTGATAAAACCTAAACACAAAGTCAAATTAAGGGGACAAACCCCCCCAGTCATTGTCCCTTTGTTGCTGGTCACAATCACGCCGCGAAAAGCCACACAGTCAAAATGAATTCGCCTCTCTCCCTCCTTCACCCGCCCTTTCCTTCTGTCTCTTTATATTCATTAGATTCATTATGGGCCACAAAGGAGAGCCAGCAAAACAGCTTGTGATTTTAGTTGAATTCGTGCCCCTTTTTAGGCCAGCGGGGAAATTAAAGCCGGAGTCTAGCGCCGGAGGGACGGAGAAGGGTCTGACACACCTGAAGCTCTCAGCCGAAACACAGAGCCGCTTTACTAATGAAGCAAACAGCTGTCATACAGTGTCTCTGGACTCAATCGGTGAAGATCTTACAGTCTCTTTAACACTCTACTGGTAATACAGTACGAATGAAATGAAAGGAGAGCACACATTCATGACTACATTTCTCAACACACTTGAATGCACTTTGTAATTGTAAGTTTCACATTGAAATCATTGTTTTAATAATCTTTCAAGTGCTTTAAAGAAGTACACTTATATTTACGATTCAAGCTATTTAGATTTGAAATGTATCATTACTGAATGTACATTTTTGTGGAAACTGTCATGCATTTTATTTCTCAGGATTCTTTGATGAATAGAAAGTTCAGCATTTATTTGAAATAAAATCTTTTGGAATATTATAAATGTAACTTTTGATCAGTTTAATGCGTCCTTGATGAAGAAAAGTATTAATTATGGTGTATCACCTGATTATTATGCATTTAAAGATACATTGCAACCTTAAATAACTGCTTTTAATAATAACTTGAGTATAGTTTTACTACTTCAGATGCTGAGTAGCTTGTAGCTTGACAAACTACAGTTTCATGCTCGTTTCTCGAGCTGATTCTCCTCCAGCCTTCAGGAAGTTAAAGCTCAACAAAAACGAGACGAGGTGACAATTTCTCCCTCGCAGCAGCGGTGCAAAGAAAGGGGAAAATAGCAATCTGGCACACCTGTTAAACAAACGCACTTAAGGCAGAACAGTAATGCAGCAGGCAAATTCAGATTGGCTGTAAAATCTTCATTTAGACAACAGCTCCGGGCGGATGCTTATTACTGCAGGTTTATATAGCATTAGTTCTGCTCTGCAAATGCTCCCACATCCCTCAAACATGAAGGGCTGTGATAACTGATTTTTTTTTCTTCTTGTAAAAAGTTTTATGAATTCATTAATTGAGCTTGTGGCGTGTGTTGCTGACTCCTGAGCTGATGCTGAATGTAACAGGGCTTTATATGCAGTTAAAACTCTAATGTGCCATTAAAAGCTTCAGAGCTACAGGCCGCATTCACACTACAGATGCATATGAAAACTTACACAATCCATTTCAGCACAAACAGTCGATTCTAAACATTTCATTGGCTTATTATTCATAGTTGTCAATCTAATCTAAATTGAGAGTTGTCAATCTAAGTTGTCAATCCCAACCTAAAACATCTTCCCATGCCTCTGCACCAAGATAATGATTTTCTGACAAAATTGTCAAAAATGATAAGCGAAAATAGCCATTTTCATATCTCATGGCCTGTAGGTGGCACTGTTCTCAAATTTGGCATGAACCCTCAGACCATGGCTCTGATTCAGCCTACCAAGTTTTGTTTCGATTAATCAAAGTATTGCCAAGATACAGCCTTTGAACAAATTTTGGGTCGAAATTGTTAAGTTTGCGAAATCATAACTTTTGATCGAAGATTAATTAAAAAAACATATATGTTCAATTTTCATTGTTTTCATATGATCTGTTCATAGGGCTGCCATTGACTCCCATTAGGGAGGAATAAAGAAAACCAACAATTACAACTGGGGCTGCAGGCCCTTCAGGGGCCCCTAAATATTAAAAAACTATAACAGCATCTCAAGGCTAATACAATAACACTGCCATAGAGTTGATTAGGGTTAGGGTTAGGGTTAGCTACATGACCGCATGATTGAGCTGACCAGTGAAACCAGGCGTGAAACATTTGCTATACTAAAACGATTCAGCAGTAAAGCTAATGACCTCTTACCACTCACAGATTATTGATTCTGATTATTAAAGTGCTAATATAACAATCAGTATTATCACAGGACATATGACAACAAATGTCAGTGCGCATCAACATGAAAAAAGTGAAATAATAAAATAAATAATAAAATGAATAATTATAAAATAACTATTTCTATCTTAATTATTCAAAACTGCACAGTGTTTAAAGAAAACAAGAGTAAATGTAGTAATTCTCTCACCTCGAACACTGCAACAAATGCTTTTCTGACTCAGTATGTTCATCTTGTTTCCAGTCCTAATATATAACACTTCTTCAATCAAGATGCTTTTACTAGATAAGGAAAATTACATAAGACTTTTTTTCTTTTCTAGAAAATAAAATCAAAATGAATTAAAACAAGCTAATTATCTGCCAATGGGGTAAGAAATATAATATAATATAATCTTGTTTCTGTTTGAAATGTTGTTTCTTGTTTCTGTCCCAAACATTATTTTCCTTTAACATTGGCAGATCATTTTGCTTGTTTTAAACAAAAACTCACTTCATTTTGATTTATTCCCCAGAAAACAAGAGAAAGTATCTTAGGTTATTTTACTCATCTAGTAAATGCATCTCGATTTAAGAATTTTTAGATATTCGGACTGGAAACAAGACAAAAATACTAAGAAAGAAAGTGGAAGTTTAGATATTTCAATGCATCCGAAGCTCAATCTGGATTAGAATAAACTGCATAAGTGTACATGTGCTGAAATTCACAACCTCTCATCAATAACAGTCTGCTAAAAGACATTAAACTGATTATACCGAATCTGCACGCTGACCATTATAAGATCCACTCAAATGTCTGGATTCTTTTCTGGTTAATGTATTCCAGAGTCGTGTTTCCCTGAAATCCCCCAGAATCCCATTTTAAATGAAGGTTGGTGAGCAAAGCGATAGAAGAGCCATAATACTCCTTAATGTACACTTTTATTCCTGCATGAAGACAAATAGTTTTGCTACGAAAATATCGGGTTCCCAGCAGTAACGCATCCATTGTGGACTGAAAGAAATCCTTCCCTGTGGCAAGCGTTTTCAAGTAGATAAATGTTTTCTGTGCGAGATAAGAATACACGGCCACAAAAAAACTGCATTACACTGTAATGTTTGTCAAGGAGTCTGATAAAAACTTCACAGTCGCCATTCTTTTTGGAGCGTGGGCAAAGACAGCGATCTGATTGGTCCTGGGAGGATCTTACACGTTTAGCAGGCCTCATTTCCAATCTCTGACAGCAGTGCGTGTTCAACACAAACCCGCTCACTCTATATATGGAAATCACTGTCTTCAGGGCAAGAAAAAATGTAAAAAGGTAAGATTGGCACTTTAACCTCGCTGGCCCCCGGAAAATATGTTTTAGTCTGATACATTATACTGCAAGGAATTATTTATCAAGATGATACAAGCCTGATATTTCCAAAAATAATGAGATGTTGGGGTGGCAGCTGGAAGGTTCCGGTCCGGTGAGCAGCGTCTATGAATCAGGGCAAATAGAGTAAATACGGCAGGAACGGGACGGGCCATGCAGAGAATGTAAAAGAGTCGAGAGGCCCCAAAAACATTCAGACGTGGCCCTCTGGGAACTCTCTGATGGTTGTTTCAGTGTTTGTAGAAGGTTGCATGTGCAACCACTAAACATCAAAACTGTTTAAGCCTTAACTTGCCTCATCTGCTGAAGTCATGACTGCCGGGTAAAGGGCTGGGTAAATGAGATTTTAATCGATTCTCATCGATCAATTAGTTGATCCTGTTTTCAGTTGATGAATGAACGGAACTTTGTAGAGCCCCTTCCTTCCAAAAAATATTCGATATGAAACAAAGTCTCAGATTTCAAATTAAGTAATTTTATTATGAAATTTTAAAAATAAATACCATTTTGCCAAACGTGAACTTATCATCATCTCCTCCTCAATAGACGTAACATCAGAAGGTATGTTAAAAGATACAGTACAACTTTCCAAAATCCGTATCATGTCTCATGTAATCACTCAATCAAACAGACGTCAATAAAACAGCTACAGGTCACGTAACGTCACGTTTACCTCAGAAGAACCATCTCCAGTGTCCATAAACTCGATAGTCAGCTAGAAAAATTAACTCTAGAGAGGAGCATTTTAATAAATATATGCACCACATTACATATTCATTATAATTTTTAAATGTTCTTCATTATCAATGCATGTTTGAATAAATTTTTATATTTAAAAAAACAAATAGTAGAAATATGATCATGTAATTGTAAACTTAGTATTATAAATGTATTATTATGAAGAAAAAAAACATTTATGTTTGTATTTAAATCATTTTTACAGTAATGTAGTACCAACTGACACACGTATAGTTTACAGTATTAGTTGAGAGATTTTTTTTCTGCTTTGTCATGTACTGTATCTGATAAACATTATATTGCCAAAAGTGTTGTGACGCCTGCCTTTACATGCACATGAGCTTTAATGCCATCCCATTCTTAATCCGTAGGGTTTAATATGGAGTCGGCCCACCCTTTGCAGCTCTAACAGCTTCAGCTCTTCTGGGAAAGCTTTCCACAAGGTTTAGGAGTGTGTTTATGGGAATTTTTGACCATTCTTCTAGAAGCGCATTTGTGAGGTCAGGCACTGATGTTGGAGGAGAAGGCCTGGCTCGCAGTCTCCGCTCTAATTCATCCCAAAGGTGTTCTATCGGGATGAGGTCAGGACTCTGTGCAGGCCAGTCAAGTTCCTCCACACCAAACTCGCTCATCCATGTCTTTATGGACCGACGCTTTGTGCACTGGAGCGCAGTCATGTTGGGACAGGAAGGGGTCGTCCCCAAACTGTTCCCACAAAGTTGGGAGCATGAAATTGTCCAAAATGTCTTGGTATGCTGAAGCATTAAGAGTTCCTTTCACTGGAACTAAGGGGCCACGCCCAACCCCTGAAAAACAACCCCACCCCATAATCCCCCCTCCACCAAACTTTACACTTGGCACAATGCAGTCAGGCAAGTCCAAAATAATCAATATTGAATCTAATTGAATCATGAAATTTGTTTCAATACCCAGCCCTAATTTGATAAATTCCTGATGGACAATTATAGATTTTATATAATTATAAAATAATTAGTTCTTGTTGGATATCCTCCAAAATCAGAAAATGCCAAATGTCCACCTGAGCCTGGATACAGTCAACACTTCAGCCAGAAAGTGCATCTAGAAACATTGCTGGAGTTTAGGGTTAGGGTTAACAGCCATGGAGAAAGGTAAGGGACCGCACATGCATGAACTCGGCACACGGCTCAGCGTCTCATTGTGAAGCTCTGTAAACTCTCCCTCATTCGGATTTATTTCAGCATCTCCTCGAGTCCCATCACATCCGCAGGCCTGCCATTGTTGAGTCTGAAAGGGCCTTTTATTTTGGCTGAGAAATCTGCCGTCCCAGCGCTGGTGATTCTGGAGATCGTCATTAATCTCCACGGCCAGCCTAAAAACCGTGCTCTCTTTGTGTGTGTGTGTGTGTGTGTGTGTGTTTGGGGGGGGGTCATTTCTTTCTTTTTGATGGGAATTGAATTTGATACTGCATTGTTAGCTATATGGGTTTCTGACAAAGGCCTGCGATCCTTTCTGTGTGAGCACACAATCGGAGAGACCCAATTAAATAATTTGGTACAATACAGCAGAACAAAAGCCTACGAGAGTCTAAAGTGAGGGAGGCCTCTCTCTGCCATTTGCATTCTTACCTTTTTTTCCTTCTCTTGTTAATTAATTTGCTTGGAAACCATCGGGGGGGCTACAGGAGGCTCGGATA